>JAODAL010051349.1:0-26734 GCA_025379985.1 Phyllomedusa bahiana
TTTATACTAGCCCCCCCCCTTTCCCCCCCTGTAAATATGGTAAAAGATATCCCCGCCCCCTGCTCTCCTGAAATGATGTGGGTAAGAAGTACTGCCTCCCTGTCCCCCCTGTAAAGATGTAGGTACAGAAACTCCTCCTTTCAAAGTTTTTTAGACATTCGTTCACATAGATAAAAAAGCAAAGCCAGAGAATGGAGACAATAACGTTACTCACGTTCCAAAGTGACTGAGAAATGCGGCTATATACTCCCTCCTTTTAGGGATCCCGGGAGCGTCTGCACCAAGGAGGATGGGCAATGGGTCCCCGGACCCCCCCCAGGCTTGGGGCCCAAACAGCGGGAAAGGGGGAAACCTGCACCACTATAAAGGGTCCCCAAAAATGGGCAATCATATTCCAACTCAAAACAAAAAACACTTTTCCGGTCGGGGAAAGCGGGGCCTTAGGGGTTCTGCCCCAAACCCTGGCAGTCCCCGCGGCAGGTGCCCTGTTCCCGGGGGGTGGGGAAACTAAACATTACAGGTCGGAAACACCTGCTGCGCTGCAGCCGGGAGCGGGGGTTTGGGGGGAGGGCAAAAAACCCGTTTCCTTTCTGGGCCACAGTCGCCCCCGATTTTTTCGTAGACGTTCTCTTGAACTTGGCAGGCGCCGGGGAACCTTGTCAGTTTTTGTTTTCTGCGGGGGACCGCGGTTTTCCTTAGCGCACGGATTTTTTTACAGAAGAAATTAAAACCGTGGCGTGTCTGAGGAGAGGAGCGATTAATCCTGTAATCTGCGGGATGACGGAGAGCGGCGGCGCGGCGGCGCTGCGCCCTCTGATGATCCCTGATATGAGAGGACCGCAGATGCCTCAACCCCCTAGTATGAGGTTTTAGGGCTGAGTCCACCCTCCCCATGTTACTACTGATCGAAAACTTTTAAGATAAACATAAAACAAAATTCCTGTCGTTTTGTGTTTCCAGCTCCTATGTAGACCTGTGAGTCTCCATGGTTACAGACCACGTGTCATCCCCGAGTAATCTTCCCTTATCTCCTGCCAACACATATCTAGTAATTTAAAGGGGTGTTCTTACCAAAGACTTTGATGAAATATGATCGTATTGTACGCGCAGGGGAGAAGTGACATGTTAATTGTTTTGGAGTTTACGCGCTCTGACAATGCAAGTCTAGGGGCCGGCCCCCCCCCTTATCAAGGGGTTCCAAAAACACACGGGTATTGCGGTCGACTAACCGCCGTAATAACGCGTGAACATCCCAAAACACTACTTTACATTTTATCAAAAAATCAATCTCATGTTATCCCAGAAAAGATAGAATCAATTTTACAGAAATTCGGGGGTGACGACTTTTGTAAGATGCCGTTAAATTGGGGGGGTTTACTTACTTTTGTGAGATGCTGTATATAAAATTTGAGGGGTGTACTTATTTTTGTGAGATGCGTAATAAGTGAGGGGTGTACTGTTTTTGTAAAAATCGTTAATAATGGAGGGGTGACGACTTTTGGGAGGTGCTGATATAATGTGGGGGGCCCTGATTTAAAGGGGAGATGTTTATATAAGTGGGGGGTGCCCCTGACTTTTCTAGATAAGATATAATGGGGGGGTGTACACTTTTTGCTAGAAATATAAATGTGGGGGTGACGGATTTTTGAGATTTTTATAATGTGAGGGATTCTGATTTTGCTAGATAATTATATAATGTGGGGGGTTTACTACTTTTGTGAGATCGTATATAATGTAAAGGGGTGTCCTGACTTTTGTGAATGCTTTTAATAATGTGGGGTGTCCGATTTTTGGGGAATTGTATAAAAGTAAGGGGGTCCCTGTTTTTTGGAGATTTTATAAAGTGGGGGGTGTACTCCCTTTTTTGGATGCTGTAAAAATGTGAGGGGTACTGACTTTTGGGAAATATGTTAAATTGAGGGTGACTGCTTTTTTGGAGATGCTTATATTAATGGGGGGGTTTTAAACGGACTTTTTTGGATGCTGTAAATAATTGAGGGTGTAGGACTTGTAGTGCGTAAAAAAAAGTGAGGGGTGTACTGACTTTTGAGAAAAGTAAAAAATGTAGGGTGACTGATTTTTGGAGAGCTGTATATAATTTTGAAGGGGTGTACGACTTTTTTTGAAAACGAATAATGGAGGGGTTTACTGACTTTTGTGGATGCGTAAAATGTGGGGGGTGTACGACTTTTTGAGATCGTAATAATGGGGAGGGGTGAAATCTTTTTTTTTGAGATGCTGAATAATGTGGGGGGTTACTGACTTTTTTGAGATGCGATAAAAGGAGGGGGTCCTGCTTTTTGGGGAAAAGCGAATAAAATGGGGGGGTGAAAACGGACTTTTTTGAGATGCTAAAAAATGTGAGGGGTGTACTTACTTTATTGGGGTGCACTCCTAGGGGTACTGCTTACACATACAACACTCCTTACCCACTCACCTTATTGGTCAGTAACTGGCAGATCTGGGGCACGTAATCGATGAGGCAGCCCCCACTGGGGAACGCTGGGATGTGCAGAGCGGAGGATCCCCCGAGGGCGCTGCAACGACACAACATGTGACCTCAGTATATTACAGAACACATCCCAATGACAAGTAACCTCAGACAGCAGAGGTGTGGAGGACGGACGAGCGTCGCATTATACAATGACTTTATTAACATGTAATTGTAAATATGAAGCCCAAGCTTATTACAGTACAGACTTATAAGAGGGGGCCGATATCACCCCTTATTACAGTACAGCACGTTTTAAAGGGGCGGGGATATCACATCTTATTTCAGTACAGCACGTTATAAGAGGAGCGGCCGAATCCCCTCTTTTTACAGTACAGCAGCGTTATAAGAGAGCACGCGGTACCAGATATCCCATCTTATTACAGTCACAGCAGCGTTATAAGACTGGACGGCTGATCATCTCACATCTCTCTATCTACATCTCAGCAGCGTATACTAGAAGGACAGCCGACTCGATATTTATCACATTCTTATACCAGTACACATTGCGCGCTTATAATAATAGAGGAGCGATCTGACTATCTCACATCTTCTTTACAGTACAATCTAGTGTTATAATAGAGGAGCGGCTCTGATCTCACATCTCTCTACAGTACATCTAAGCAGTGTTATAAGAGAGGAGCGTCTGAGAATCATCTCATCTCTATTACAGTACAGAGGCTGGCGTATATAAGAGGATTGAGCGGTCCGATATCTACCTATTTACAGCTACAAGTCAGCTTATAAGATATAAGCTGCAGATCCCATCCTTATTACATCATCAGCAGTGTTATCAGGAGGAGCTGCTGCGACATCACATCTTAAGGCTTTTTTTATGTACACTCATAGAGATATCTAAGAGGATCGGCTGATATTCTTCCATCTTATTACAGTAACACTATCACTATCCTATAGATAGATCAGATACTCCCCATCTTAGTTACACATGTGTATATCAAGAGGAGGAGCAGATATCCCCATCTTACATATACAAGCAGTGTTATATAGAGGTAGCTGATATCACATCTTATTACAGTACAGCAGTGTTTATATAGAGTAGGAGCTGATATCCCATCTTCTATTACAGTCCTCAGCAGCGAGTTTAAAAGAGGAGGCGGCTGAGATATCCCAATTTATTACAGTACAGCAGCATTCTAATAGATGAGCTGATATCCATCTTCATTACAGTACGCAGCATTATAGATGCAGGAGGAGACTGATACTTCCCATCTTATAAAAAATTTCTACACAGTACAGCAGTGTTATAAGAGGAGATCTATCACACACCTTATTACAGTACGCAGTGTTATGACATAAGAGGAGCTGATATAACAATCTTATTACAGTAACAGCAGTGTTATCTAAGAGGAGCGCTGAATATCTCATCTTATTAAACAGTACAGCAGTGTTATAAGAGTAGCGGCTAGATCATCACCTTATTAGAGTACAGCGGCGTACTAATCAGAGGAGAACGAGTCCGTATAACCATCTTATTATCAGAAACAGCAGTGTTCTTAAGAGGCAAGCAGACTGATATCTCATCTTATTACAGTATCATGCAGTGGAGTTATAAGAGAGAGCTGACTCTAGTCCCATCGTAATACGCGAGTACCAGCATACAGAGGAGTCGGTCGCGCCGCTATCACATCTTATTACAGTACAGCAGCGTTATAAGAGGGAGCAGGCAGCCGATATCACATACTTATTACAGTACAGCAGCGTTAATAATAGGAGCATATGATATCAACATCTTATCCAGTACAGCATATCTTATAAGAGGAGCGCTGATATCCCATCTTATTATCATACATGCAGAGTTATATATAGGAGCTTATAGCCCATCTTTTCACATGTCAGCAAGCATTATAAAGAGCTTGATATCACATCTTATCTACAGTAATCAGCAATAGTTATAAAGAAGGAACGCTGATTCTCATCCATCTTATTCCAGTACATACAGTGGTTATAGGAGGAGCAGGCTCCGACATATCTCTCCATCTTATTATCAGTCCAGCAGTGTTATACGATAGGAGCACGCCCGCTATCACTTGTTACAAGTACTCGCACGTTCATACTCAGCGCGCCGATATCCACATCTTATCTACAGATACACACATGTTAACTCGGGACACGGGCCGATATCCCATCTACTATTAACTCAGTATACAGTTGTCATAAGAGTAGCTGATACTCCCATCTTATTACACTAGCCAACGCACGTGTTCATACGAGGCGAGCGCGCGCTGACACTCTCCTTCATTACCTGTCACAGCAGTGTTATCATCCGAACCCGATACCCATCTATTACAGTACAGCAAGCAGCGTTATAAGAGAGCGTGCCGATATCCCATCTTATTACAGTACAGCAGTGTTATAAGAGGAGCGGCCGATACCACAAAATCTCCATGTCCCCGGAGGGTCTCCGCACTGGGATTAGGTGACAGGTTCTGATCGCTGGAGGCTCCAATCACTGAATAAAGCTCTCGTCATGGCCTCGACCAATCCTGAAAGGGCTGATAACAGGGAACACTAGACAGCAATACCCAGTACAGTGTGCGGCCGGCGGCCCCTGTCAGCAGTGTTCAGGCCGGGGCTTGATTCAATTTCACTGAGCTGCTGCATAGGCAGGAGTCAGCTAGTACTCCTCCTGAGGACACACCTACTTCCCCCACTTCCACATCAATCTCTCGCCGCCCTGCCTGGGCGTCACAGTACTGG
This sequence comes from Phyllomedusa bahiana, assembly GCA_025379985.1. Lineage (NCBI taxonomy): Eukaryota > Metazoa > Chordata > Amphibia > Anura > Hylidae > Phyllomedusa > Phyllomedusa bahiana. The sequence continues at coordinate 5,210 of JAODAL010051349.1, forward strand.
CGGCGCATGCATGGACCCATTACATGATCTCTGTTATGTGGTGCACGCACTCAGGGACCCTACTGTTACCACTCTATGTCCCAAGATACGACCCATTACATGACCCCTGTATGAGGTGCAGGCTCAGGGGCCCCTCTATTACCTCTATTACCCCAATATGGACCCATTCAACAGTGATTCCCTGTATGGAGGTGCAGGGCCCAGGGTCCCCCTCTGTTACCCTCACTATGTCCAATGATGGACCCATTACATGTTCCATGTATGAGGAGCAGGCTCAGGGCCCCTCGGTGACCCTCCTATGCCCCAATGATGGACCCATTACATGATCCCTGTATGAGGTGCAGGCTCAGGGGCCCCTCTGTTACCCTCCTATGTCCCTATGATGGACCCATTACATGATCCCTGTATGAGGAGCAGGCTCGGGGCCCCTCGGTTACCAACTCCACTAATTGTCCAATGATGGACACCAACTTACATGATCCGCTGTATCGGGTTCAGTCGCCCAGAGGGCCCCTATGTTACCCTCCTATGTCCCAATGATGGACCCATTACATGATCCCTGTATGAGGTGCAGGCTCAGGGGCCCCTCTGTTACCCTCCTATGCCCCAATGATGGACCCATTACATGATCCCTGTATGAGGTGCAGGCTCAGGGCCCCTCTGTTACCCTCCTATGTCCCAATGATGGACCCATTACATGATCCCTGTATGAGGTGCAGGCTCAGGGCCCCTCTGTTACCCTCTATGTCCCAATGATGGACCCATTACATGATCTCTGTATGAGGTGCAGGCTCAGGGGCCCCTCTATTACCCTCTATTCCCCAATGATGGACCCATTACATGATCCCTGTATGAGGTGCAGGCTCAGGGGCCCCTCTATTACCCTCTATTCCCCAATGATGGACCCATTACATGACCCCTGTATGAAGGTGCAGGCTCAGAGGCCCTTTCTGTTACCCCCTATGTCCCCATCTATGACACCATTACATGATGCCTGATATGGGTGCAGTGGCTCAGGCCCCTCTGAGTTACCGCTCCTATGCCCTCAATGATGGACCCATTACATGATCCCTGTATGAGGTGCAGGCTCAGGGGCCCTCTGCATACCCTCTATGCCCCGATGATGACCCATTACATAGATCCCTGTATAGTGCAGGCTCAGGCCCGCTCTGTCTTACCCTCTGTGACCCCAATGATGGACCCAGTACATTGAGTCCCTCGTATGAGCGCGAAGCGCAGGCTCATGGGCCCCCCTGTTACCCTCTATGCCCCAATGATGGACCCGTGTACAACAAATTTTAGTATTACATGACATCCTCTGTATGAGTGCAGCTCATTGGGCCCCCCATGTTACCCTCTCATGCCCCAATAGGACCCATGAACCCTGTATGAGGTGCAGGCTCAGGGGCCCCCCTGTTACCCTCTATGCCCCAATGATGGACCCATTACAGAATCCCTGTATGAGGTGCAGGCCCAGGGGCCCCTCTGTTACCCTCCTATGTCCTAATGATGGACCCATTAGATGATCTCTGTATGAGGTGAAGGCTCAGGGTCCACTATGTTACCCTCCTATGCTCCAATGATGGACCCATTACATGATCCCTGTATGAGGTGCAGTCACAGGGGCCCCTCTGTTACCCTCTCTGCCCCAATGATGGACCCAATACATGATCACAGTATGAGGTGCAGGCTCAGGGCCCCTCTGTTACCCTCTATGCCCCAATGATGGACCCATTACAAGACCCCTGTATGCGGAGCAGGCCCGGTCCCCGAGGGCTGACCCTGTCTGGATTATCATTCCCACTGGGGGCACGGTGGGGCTGCTCCCGCTTATCTGCATTTCTCCATATGTTTATAGTGCGGGGTGTGGACGAGGCGCTGACTCAGCCGGCAAATATGTTTTTCAGGAGGGCGCGGAGCAACATATGGATGAGGTCAGAATTCTTGTCAAATTACAGGTTACAGAAAGCATCATCAGCCGCGGTGAAGATCCACAGTGGGTCTGCGGACAGCGACGACACAGGCCGCCGGCTCTGCACTGGATACACAGGGGAGTTAGATACACGGGGCCGCTGGCTCAGCACTGGATACACAGGGGAGAGGGACACACGGGGGCCGCCGGCTCTGCACTGGATACACAGGGGAATGGGACACACGGTGGCCAGTGCTGCCGGCGCTCTTGCAAACTGGATACGAGCGCGGTAATAGGAGACAACAAAACGGAGGCCGCTGAGCGCCCTCTGAGCACTGCGGACAACACCAGGTGGGAAACAGTACAAATTACACGGGTAGTACTTCCGCATGTGCTCCACGATCTGCACTGATACACAGCGGGTAATGGGACTATCACTGTGCAGCCTAGCCCGAGCTCTGCAACTGGGAATACACAGGGGAATGGGACACACGGGGGCCGCCGGCTCTGCACTGGATACACAGGGGAATGGGACACACGGGGGCCGGCGGCTCTGCACTGGATACACAGGAGAATGGGACACACGGGGAGTGGTGCCCGGCCTCTGCACTGATACACAGGGGAGTGGGACACACGGGGGCCACCGGCTCTGCACTGGATACACAGGAGAATGGGACACACGGGGTGTGCCGGCTCTGCACTGGATACACAGGGGAATGGGACACACGGGGGCCGCTGGCTCACGCAACTGAGATACACAGGGGAATGGGACACACGGGGGCCGCCGGCTCTGCACTGGATACACAGGGGAGTGGGACACACGGGGGCCGCCGGCTCTGCACTGGATACACAGGGGAGCGGGACACACGGGGGCCGGCGGCTCTGCACTGGATACACGGGACACACGGGGGCCGCCGGCTCTGCACTGGATACACAGGGGAGTGGGACACATGGGGGCCGGCGGCTCTGCACTGGATGCACAAAAAAATCCCCATAGGAATGAATGGAGACCTTCATAACCTCAGGGAATACAGGGGTACACTATTTCTAATCCTGATGGGCACTTTTGGGTGTATTCACACGGTTTATTTTGCTGCGTATTTCGCCGCATATTGTGCTTAATACGTGGCGAGATGCGCACCGCAGTTATGGTAATCCATAGCTATTCAAAGCCACGCTATGGATTACGGGTCGTCCCCCCGCGGGGAGATAAATGACAGGTTAATTGTTAGCGGCAAACACGCACCACTGACAATGCAAGTCTATGGGGCCGGCGCCCCACCGCCCCCTCCTCAGCGCCTTTCCAAAACACCTGGCGTATTACGGCACGTACCATACAATCCCCAATACACCGTGTGAACAGACCCTTTGGGGATTATGTTTTTGGTTCTCTCCTGCACCGTTCTATTTCTAATCCCGCTTTGGAGGATTATTTAATTAAGGGGTTTTGCCACGATTTAATTTCATACCTCATATATCCAGCTCTTCAGCTCTGTGTGCTCAGAAGGGGGCGTGTGTGATTTGTTTGAATTGCAGATCATGTGACCCAGCAGAATGACATCACCAGACCTTTCCTCTCTCTAGTTAAAGAAAGGCCTGTTTATGTAAAGCATTGTGAGTAGCTGAGAGGTAAAGTTTTTGTCTCAAGGCACAGGGTCCTCGGTTCAAATCCTTGCAGGAACCAATACCCCTGATGGTTTCTTTATTATTTCCTTTCTTTTATCCCAATGACATCAGCACCTGGGGTTGATGTTGTTGTGTTGATTCTCCAAATTGCGCACTGTTTAAATTTAATATTTATTACTAAGGAGCACAAGACAAGGACCGGTGAGCTTTGAAATGACAAAAGCACCCGGGGTTTGAACACAGTAGCTGTCTGAGAGGAGAGGTGATGTCTGAGCATGTGCGACCAGGAGTGAGGAGCTCTCAGCTCTGGTCGTATCCCCTGGAGACGAGCTGTAAACAATGGATCACTAAAGGAGCAGCTAAAACAAAAACGGTCCAGAATTTTTAGTAATGATGAATGGTGAAAATGTTTGTTATTTCATTTGCAAGCTTCCCCCCTCAATTTTACTTTGTGACAAAACCCCTTTAATCATGTTAGTTTTGACAGAACAATTCACTGGAGCCCAGATTACACAGCTCTCTCCTTCCCTATCTACAGGGATTATAGGGGTTTATTATCTCTAATCCCGCTGACATTTCAGAGGACCATTATGTTAGTTCACCCTCAGGACAATATATAAAAACCCAGATTACACACCTCTCTGCAAACCGGACAGCAGGGACTGCAGGAATTTACTTCTTCTAATCCCAACTGGAACTTTAGAGGATTATTCTGCTGATTTAATTGCTCCGAGTAGGACAGGACAGTTTTCAGGAGCTGAGATTACGCAACTCAGGCAGCCCTATCAACAAGGATACCAAGGATTATAGGAGTAACCGGAACTTTAGAGGATTATTTTGTTGGTTCAATCCCCTCTAGATTAGACAGGACAACATCAAAGAGCCCAGATTACGGCTTCGGGAAACTCTTCAAAAGGGGGAAAGCAGGGTTTGAGGGGGTTAAATACTGCTAATCCTGATGGCCACTTTGTAGGATTATTTTATTGGTATCATTGCCCTTAGTTTTGTCAGGACAACATAAAGGAGCCCAGATTACACCAGATTACACACCTTTCAACAAACCTATCGATGGGGAAAGCAGGGATTATAGGGGTTTACTATTTCTAACCCCGACTGGCGGAGTATTTGTTACATCAGAATCTCTACACAACAGCAAATAGAAACCCAGATTACACACCTCTCTGCAAACCTATCAATATGGAACACGGGGATTATAGGGCTTTAAAACTGTAATCCCAAATGGAAATTTTGGAGGTTTTTTTTGGGTTGATTTTTTTGGGGTTTTGTAGATTTAGGGGGGACAGTTTCTAGGAGCCCAGATTATACAACTCTTGCAACTCTATCAAAGGGGAAAATAGGGATTAAAGGGGTTTACTATTCCTAACCCTAAAGGGTCACTTTGGAGATTATTTTTTGTTTAAAAAGGGAAAACCCTTTTAAATTAATTTGAGGCCCGAACAAGCTAGGACAGACCTGCTGTTTTCCCCAAAGAGGCTTTTTAAAGAGTGGTTTTTTTCATGCCCCCCCATTAAACCTAGCCCCCCACTTTAAATTTGGGAAAAACCCTATTACTTTGAATGGGTAGAAAAATTGGAAAAAAACTGTCAGGGGGCCCGGGGGCTAACATTTGCTGGGCGGGGCTAAAAACCTGCTCATGAATAAGATTTAAGGGGTAAATGCTCAAAAAACTCTGCTTTTTACGGGAATTTAAAGGGACACGCGCGGGGAAACACCCGGGTTTCTAAAACCGGGCTTGTGCTGCCCTCAGCGGGGGGGGTGTGGGGGGGGGGGGGGGTATCACCTATGTGACAGGTTCCCTTTAATTGTCCCTGCCTTTGACAGGAAAAATTATGGAGCCAAAATTACACCCCTCTCTGGAGCCCTCTTTTACACCCAGCGTCCCTAAAAATTCCCTGAAAACCCTTTCCTACGGGACGCGGGTTTTTATAGGGGTTTATTATTTCTAATCCCGATGGTCACTTGGATTATTATTTATTGGTTTAATTGTCCCTCGTTGTGACCGGACAACATCAAGGAGCCCAGATTATACAACTCATGGAACCCTATAGGAAGGGAAACCAGGGATTACGGGATACAATATTTCTAATCTCATCACGGTCACTTTAGAGGATTATGCTGCTGATTTCATTGTTCCGAGTATTGACAGGACAGTTTTCAGGTGCCGAGATTACACAACTCAGGCAACCCAAGGATACCAAGGATTATAGGGGTCCCCTACTGCTAATCCCAACTAGAACTTTAGAGGACGAGTTTTTTTTGGTTTAAAATCCCCTTTTGTTTAAACGGGGCAACATCAAAGACCCCGATTTTGCCCCTTCTGCAGGGTTTAAAAGGGGATTAGGATTTCTTATCCCGAATGACACTTTGGGAGACTATTTGTTACCTCAAACCATCTCAGTTTCTATAGAGAAACACAGATTACACAGCTCTCTGCAAAACTATCATTATGGAAAGCAGGAATTATAGGGCTTTACTGCTGCTAATCCCAACCGCCACTTTGGAGGATTATATTGTTGGCTTAATTGTCCCTAGTACTGACAAAACAGCTTCCAGGAGCCCAGTTAAACCCCACTGCAAAAAGGGGACTAAGGGGTTTATGCTTCTAACCCCGGGATGGCCCCCGTTTAAGAAGGACACCGAATCAAAGCCCTTACTTAAAATGGATGTTCCCACTACAGACGCTGATGGTAAACTGATAGGATATGCTCCCAAAGTCTGACAGGTGTGGGCTCCACCTCTGGGTCCTTCAGCTAGTAAGACCAGGCCCCAAAAAGTGTTGTCTCAGAAGGGAGAGTCAGTTCCACATGTGCATGACTCTCCATTATATGGAAGTTCTGAGTACGGCCGAACAAAAACGCTCCCCTTTTTGGGGAAATACCATAGAGGGGGAAGGGGGAACACAGGCTCCCCTGTTTTCGGGAACACCATAGAAGAAAAGGAGAACACAGGCCCCCCCTGTATGGGAAAATTCCCCTAGAACAGAATGGGGAAAAAAAAGGGTCCCCTGTACTGGGAACTCCCCTAGAAGAATGGGAGGGAAAACGCGCTCCCCCCGTACTGGGAAACTCCCATAGAAAGAATGGAGAACCCCAGCGCTCCCCCGTACTGGGAACTCCCATAGAAAAAAGGGGAGAACCGGGGCTCCCCCCGTAAATGGGAACTTCCCCTAGAAAGAAAGGAGAAAAACGCGCTCCCCTGTTTCTGGGGGCTCCCTTTGAAAAGAATGGGGGAACCAGTGCTTTCCCCCGTACTGGGAACTCCATGAACAGAAAGGAGAACAAGTGTCCCCCGTTTCTGGGAACTCCTTTGAATAGAATGGAAACACAGCGCCCCCCCGTACTGGGAAACTCCCCTAGAAAAGGAAAGGAGGGGAACCAGGCTCCCCTGTACTGGGGAAAATCCCATAGAACAGAATGGAGAACACGTGCTTTCCCCCTTTCTGGGAAAAACCCCCTAGAACGAATTTGGGGAAACCCAGTGTCCCCTGTACTGGGAAATCCCATAGAAAGAAAGGAGAAACAGCGCTCCCTTTTACGGGAAAATCCCCTTAACAGAAAGGGAGAAAAACCCCCCCCTGTACTGGGAAAATCCCATTGAAAAGGTTGGGAGAAACCGGCTCCCCCCTTTACTGGGAACCCCTTTTTTTCAGGGTTTGGGGAAAAACACGTTTTCCCCCCGTACTGGGAAACTCAATAGAAAGAATGGGAAAACAGCGCTCCCTGTACTGGGAACTCCATAAAAAAAGGAAAGGGAGAACCAGCGGGTCCCCCCGTACTGGGAAAAATCCAATTTGAAAAAGGGGAAACACGCGCTCCCCGTAATGGGAACTTTTCCCTAAACAAGGGAAACAAAAAAAACAGAAATAGGCTCCCCCGTTTTCTGGGGAACTCCCCTTTTTAGGAGAATGGGGGGAAAAACAGCGCTCCCCGTACTGGGAATTTCCAAAAGAGGAGAAAAGGAGGAAAACCCCCGGCTCCCCCGTAAATGGGGGAAATCCCTTTGAACAGAATGGGAAACGGCTTTCCCTGTTCTGGGAACTAAAGAAAAACAGGGGAGGAAAAACAGCGGGTCCCCTGTACTGGGAACTCCCATAGAACCCCCAATGGGGGAAAAAACCCGGCTCCCCCCGTACTGGGAACTTCCAAAAGGAACAGAAGGGAGAACACAGGGTCCCCCGTCTGGGAACTCCCTTTGAACAGAAAGGGAGAACACAGGCTCCCCTGTAATGGGGCTCCCATAGAACAAAAAAAAAGTGGAGGGGAATTTTAAAAAAGGAAAACACCATTTAGGAATTTGGGGGGGGTTTTATTGGGAAAATTAAAGGTTTTGGCCTGCTTCCCCCGTACTGGGAAACCCCCTAGAACAGAAAAGGAGGAACCCCGGCTCCCCGTCTGGGGAAATCCCTAGAACAGAAGGAAAACAGGCTCCCCCGTACGGGAACTCCCATAGAAAAGAATGGGGACAAGCGCTCCCCCCCGTCTGGGAAAATTCCCCTAGGGAAAAGAAGGGGGAAACACAGTCCCGGGGGGGAATCCCATTTAAAAAGAATGGAGAAACCAGCGGGTCCCCCGTACTGGGAAAAATCCCATAGAACAGAAGGAGAACACAACGTCCACTGGTTTTTAAAAGGGAAACCCCCCTTAGGGGAACCCCGAAGAGGAGAGCACAGCCCTTTCCCGTACTGGGAAAAACCCTAGAAAAAGAAAGGGAGAAAAACAGCCCCTCCCCTGTAGGGGGAAAATCCCATGGAAAAGAATGGAAAAAACACAGCCCTCCCCCTGTACTTTTGGGGGTCCCTATTTTGAAAAGAAGGAAAAGGAACACCCGCGCCCCCTGTACTTGGGGAAATCCCATAACCCGAAAGGGAACACCCGTTCCCCTTTACTGGGAAAATCCCCTTTGAAAAGGAATAGAGAACACCCGGGGTCCTGAAATGGGAAAAACCCATAGAACGAAAAGAGAACCCCAAAACTCTCCCCTTTTTTACGGGGAAAATCCCATAGGGAACTTAATGGGAGAAAACAGCGCTCCCCTGTTCTGGGGAAATCCCCCAGAACCCGAATTTGGGGTCACCCGTCTGTTTCGGGAAAATCCCCCCAGAACAGAATGGGAAAAACAGCGCCCCCCTGTTTCGGGGGAAATCCATGAACGAATTTGGGGAAAAACAACCTCCCCCGACGGGGAACCCCATTAAAAAGAAAAGGAGAACACAGGCTCCCCTGTACTGGGGGCTCCATAGAACGAATGGAGAAAAACAGCGTTCAAAATGTAATGGGGAATTCCCCTAGAACAGAATTGAGAACACAGCCTTTCCCCTTTTCTGGGAACTCCCATAGAACAAAAGGGGAACACAGCGCTCCCAGTACTGGGAACTCCCATAGAACAGAAATAGAGAACACAGGCTCCCTGTACTGGGAACTCCCATAGAACGAATGGAGAACACAGCGCTCCCCCGTACTGGGAACTCCCATAGAACAGAAAGGGAACACGGCCACCCTGTACTGGGAACTTCCATAGAGGGAAAGGAGAACACAGCGCTCCCCGTACTGGGAAACTCCCATAGAAAAGAATGGGAAAGTCACCTGGAGGGAATAAAATAGGGGGGAACCAGGTTCCCTGTCAGGAATGAAGAATGTAGAAAACAGGTTGACTGGGCCCCAGAAAAGAAAAAGTGAGTTGCAGTCCCGGAGGATAATACAGGATGTAACTCAGATCAGTAAGGATAAGTAATGTATGTACAGTGACTGCACCAGCAGAATAGTGAGGCAGCTCTGGAGGATAATACAGGATGTAACTCAGGATCAGTACAGGATAAGTAATGTATGTACAGTGACTGCACCAGCAGAATAGTGAGTGCAGCTCTGGAGTATAATACAGGATGTAAATTCAGGATCAGTACAGGATAAGTAATGTATGTACAAGTGACGCACCAGCAGAATAGTGAGGCAGCTCTGGAGTTAAAGGGTTTTAATCAGGATATCAGGTAATGTTTATTTACTGTGACTGCACCAGCAGAATAGTGAGCGCAGCTCTGGAGGTATAAAACAGGATGTAACTCAGGATCAGTACAGGATAATAATGTATGTACAGTGACTGCACCCGCAGAATAATGAGGCAGCTCTGGAGGATAATACAGGAAAGAACTCAGGTTTAGTCAGGATAAGTAATTTATGTACCCGTGACTCACCAGCAGAATAGTGAGTGCAGCTCTGGAGGATAATACAGGATGTAACTCAGGATCAGTACAGGATAAGTAATGTATGTACACAGTGATTGCACCAGCAGAATAGTGAGCGCAGCTCTGGAGGATAATACAGGATCAGTAATGTATGTGCACAGTCTTCAGCTGATGAGCGCCCTCGGCTTCCTCAGGTTATACAGGTTCGGGGCATTGCTGGGCGCTGATGTCAGGCCGCTGTAGATAATAACATCCCTCACTGTTAATTATATGTCAGGCAGAAGCTGATTATTATCTCCGCACAGAGCTCCTTTGGTTGGATCCAGGAGTGAAGCCGTCTGTTCCTGGAGGTCATGAGACCAGGGGGGAGGGATTCCCACAAAAACCTGCAATAAATATCCAGTCCTTGAGTTGACCCCTTCCTGCTTGTTCTAAGTCTATTGCTGGTCTCTTGGGTGCATCAGCTTCTGGGAAAGCTGGGTGACTGCCGCATCCTTCCCAGACTCCTTAATTCCCTAACAATGACGAGGTTCTAAAACGGGAACACACAGTCATATTATTACGACCACTTCCTAGCTCTGATGTTGGCGGCATGTAGCTCATAAAGGAAGTCCTGTGTGGTGCGCTGGCTTGGTGGGTATATAATGCGTCTGCGCATATATCCCTCATTGCTCTCATGGGTATTAGGGGCGGTTTACCAGAGTTGTATAAAAGGTTTCAAATTTTCCCGTAAGTATCGGAATTGGACTCTGGTGACTGGTAAAGAGTTGTCTTCTCCGATGAGTCACATTTCCTGCTTCATGGAAGATGTTGGTGTCAGGTGAGAAATATCAGGAGAACAAATATCCTGCAACCATTGCTGGAAGAACACAAGCCCCATGGGATCTTCCAGCAAAGACAATGCGACATGTTACACGGCTAGAAATGTCCAACATTGGTTGGAAGAGCAGGACAAAGACTTTAAGTACTATCCTGGCTACTAATTCTCTCTATGGACCCTCCAGCAGCTGTGGGTGCAGTCAGCATGTGGGGCCCCTGGATGGTGGTGTTGGCTCTAAGGACCCTCCAGCAGCTGTGGGTGCAGACAGCATGTGGGCCCCTGGATGGTGGTGTTGGCTCTATGGCCCCCTCCGGAGCTGTGGGTGCAGGTCATCATGTGGCCCCCTGGGTGGTGTGGTTGGCTCTATGCCCCCTCCAAGCAGCTGGTGGGTGCAGTCAGACAAGTGGGTCCCCTGGATGGTAAGTTGTTGGCTCTATGGCCCCTCCAGTATCTGTGGGTGTAGTCAAGCATGTGGTGCCCCTGGATGGTGGTGTTGCTCTATGGAGCATCCAGCAGCTGTGGGTGCAGTCATGCATGTGGGGCCCCTGGGGGATGGTGTGTGTTGGCTCTATGATCCTCCAGCAGCTGTGGGTGCAGTCAGCATGTGGGCCCCTGATGTGGGTTTGCTCTATGGCTCCTCCAGCAGCTGTGTATGCAGTCAGCATGTGGGCCCTGATGGTGGTTTGGGCTCTAAGGCCCCTCCAGCAGCTGTGGGTGCAGTCAGCATGTGGGGCCCCTGATCGTGGTGTTGGCTCTATGGACCCTCCAGTAGCTGTGGGAGCAGTCAGCAAGTGGGGCCCCCTGGATGGTGGGTTTGGGCTCTATGGCCCTCCAGCAGCTGTGGTTGCAGTCAGCATGTGGGGCCTATGGCCCCTCCAGCAGCTGTGGTTGCAGTCAGCATGTGGGGCCCCTGATGGTGTGTTGCTCTATGGCTCCTCCAGCAGCTGTGGATGCAGTCAAGCATGTTGGAGGCCCCTGATGGTGGTGTTTTGGCTTCTATGGCCTTCTCCAGCAGCTGTGAGAGGGTGTAGTTAGCATTGGGCCCTGGATGTGTGTGGCTTATGTGCCTCCAGCAGCTGTGGATGCAGTCAGCATGTGTGAGCCCCTGATGTGGTGTTGGCTCGTGGCTCCTCCAGCAGCTGTGGGTGCAGTCACATGTGGGCCCCCTGGATGGTGGTGTTTGGCTCTATGGCTCCTGCTGCAGCTGTGGGTGCAGTCACATGTGGGGCCCCTGGATGTGGTGTTGAGCCTCTATCTGCCCTCCACAGCTGTGGTGTGCAGTCAGCATTGGGGCCGCCTGATGGTGGTGTTGGCTCAGGCCCCTCCAGCAGCTGTGGGGTGCAGTCAGCATGGTGGGGCCGCCCTGGATGGTGGTGTTAGCTCTATGGCTCCTCCAGCAGATGTGGGTGCAAGTCAGCATGTGGGGCCCCAGGATGGAGGTGTTGCTCTGTGGTCACCTCCAGCAGCTGTGGGTGCAAGTCAGCCATGTGGGCCCCTGGATGGTGGTGTTGGCTCTATGGCTCCTCCAGCACCTGTGGGTGCAGTCAGCATGTGGGGCCCCAGGATGGGGGGGGTGGCTCTAGGGCCCCTCCAGCAGCTGTGGTGAAGTCACTGTGGGGCCCCTGGGATGGTGGGCTTGGCTCTATGGCTCCTGCAGTAGCTGTGGGAGCATTCAGCAGTGGGGGCCCCTGGATGGTGGTGTTGGCTCCATGGCTCCTGCATTAGCTGTGGGTTGCAGTGAGGCATGTGGGGCCCCTGGATGGTGGTGTTGGCTCTAAGGCCCCTCCAGCAGCTGTGGGTGCAGTTGGCTCCAGACAACCTACCAGGACCTCATGGAGTCACTCCCTGCCTGTCCAGCTGCTGTCCGGGCTGCACACGCCGGGCTCTCTGGATATTATAGCTGGTGGTCCTAATAATGTGACTCGGATGTGGATGTAGACCTTGTCATTGCGCTGCTGATGTACATAACACATTTTGGGTGGAACTGGTGCAAGAACGACGCTAATTTCATTCAGTAGATGTGTTAGTTTCAGTTGTTTGGAGCGCTGGGTCTGTGCGGCTCCAAACGGCTGAGGGGGTTAAACGATCGCTGGATTGTAGACTATTATACTTCCTTTGCGGAATCAGCCAACGACGGGATTGACTTTCGGCCTCATTTATGAAAAATGTCCACTACTAAGACGGCCAATAGCAAATGATCAGAGCTCATATCAACCAATCGGGGCTCCTTGCAACCAGAGCACAAGTTTAATTTTCCCAGAGCACTATATGAAAAGAGAAAGCTAGGCTGAACCACACTGGTGGTCCCCAAGAATCAACTTCCACTGGGTGGTCCCAATAAACAACTCCACTGTGGCCCCAAAATCATCTCCACGGGTGGGCCCCAAGAAATCATCTGCACTGCGTTGGGGCCCCAAAAGAAATCAGCTCCAGCTGGTGGCCCCAAGAATTCAACACCACTGGTGGCCCCAAGAATCATCTCCACTGGTGGCCCCCAAGAAATCATCTCCACTGCTGCCCCAAGAATCATCTCCACTGCTGGCCCCAAGAATCAACACCACTGGTGGGCCCCAAGAATCAACTCCACTGGTGGCCCCAAGGATCAACTCCACTGGTGGCCCCAAGAATCATCTCCACTGGTGGGCTCCAAGAATCAACTCCACTGGTGGCCCCCAAGAATCATCTCTACTGGTGGCCACAGGAATCATCTCTACTGGTGGCCACAGGAATCATCTCTACTGGTGGACACAGGAATCAACTCCACTGTTGGGCCCCCGGAATCAACTCCACTGTTGGGCCCCCGGAATCAACGTCCACATGTTGGGCCCCCGGAATCAACTCCACTGTTGGGCCCCCCGGAAAATCAACTCCACTGTTGGGCCCCCGGAATCAACTCCACTGTTGGGCCCCCGGAATCAACTCCACTGTTGGGCCCGCGGAATCAACTCCACTGTTGGGCCCCCGGAATCAACTCCACTGTTGGGCCCCCGGAATCGACCCCCCACTGTTGGGCCCCCGGAATAAACTCCACTGTTGGGCCCCCCGGAATCAACTCCACTGTTGGGCCCCCGGAATCAACTCCACTGTTGGGCCCCCGGAATCAACTCCACTGTTGGGCCCCCGGAATCAACTCCACTGGTGGGGGCCGAAAATCAACTCTCTGGGGGACCCCGGAATCAGCTCCACTGGGGCCCCAGGAATAACGACTGGTGGCCTCAGGGAATCAAATCATGGTGGCTCCAAAAAACCCAAACCCCCTGGTGGGCCCAAGAATCATCTCCAAAGGGGGCCCCCAAAAATCAACTGCACTGGTGACCCCAAGAATCAACTCCACTGGTGGGGGCCCAAGAATCTCTCCACTGGGGACCCCAAAAATCAACTCCATGGTGGGCCCCAAAATCAGTCCAATGGGGCCCAAAAATCATTTTCCCTGGTAGAACCCAAGAATAACTCCACTGGGGGGCCCCCCGAATCACTCCCGGTGGTCCCAAGAAACACCCAAGGTGGCCCCAAGAATCATTCCACTGGTAGAACCCAAGAACAACTCCATGGTGGCCCCCAAGAATCAATCCATGGTGGCCCAAGAATCAACTCCATGGTGGCCCCAAAAATCAACTCCCCTTTGGGGGCCCAAAATCATCCTACTGGTGGCCCCCGAAACTCTTTATGTTGGGCCCCAAAATCAACTCTACTTGTGGCCCCAAAAAATCATTAACTGGTGGCCCCAGGAATCAACTCCACTGATGGCCCCAGAATCAACTGTCTGGTGGCCCCAAGAACAACTCCATGGGGGGCTCCAAAATCAACTGTCTGGGAGCTCCAAGAATCAATCCACGGTGGGGCCCCAAAAATCAACCCACTGGTGGGGCCCAAGAATCACTAACTGGGGGCTCCAAAAACAACGCCTGGTGGCCCCCAAAAATCAACTCCCCTGGGGGCCCCAAAAATCAACTCCCCTGGGGGTCCCCAAGAACAAATTACTGGGTGGCCCAAGAATCATCAAAGGGGGGCCCCAAAATCAATCCACGGTGGGCCCCCAAAAATAGCTCTATGGTGGACCCCCAAAAATCAGCTCTATGGTGGGCCCCAAGAATCAACTCTACTGGTGGCCCCAAGAATCAGCTCTACTGTTGGGTACCAAGAATTATCTGCACTTGTGGACCCCAAGAATCAGCTCCACTGCTGGCCCCCAAGAGTCTCCTCCACTGGTGGGCCCTGAGAATAAACTCCACTGGAGGACCACAAGAATCAGCTCTACTGGTGGCCCCAAGAATCAACTCTACTGGTGGCCCCAAGAATCAACTCTACTAGCATCAGCTTCATTGGTGGGCTCCAAGGACCCCAGTCCGTCTCTGTTCCTGTTTTTCGTTGTATGGCGCGTCCTATCTCTATTACTTGATTTCTGTAGCTCTTGGCTCGTTCTAGATATTTCCAATCATATATAACATATAGAATGAATGCGTCACGCACGGCGCAGCGCTCGGCCATAAAGCGAGTGACCCTTGAAGCGGCGCCGCCGGTAATAAGCCGCAGTCAGTGTCACTTGTTCCCGTGTATCAGTCTGGGACCGTATGTTCTGGAATCTGCAGCTATTTTTCTCCCACTACTGGAGATGAGCGACTTAATCAGGAACATAAAAATACGCCCACGGCGTGAAGCGCACGAGCAGGATTCTGTCGTTACGTTCTGCTGGCAGGAGAACCTGTCATTTTGGCAAAACCCCTGAAATAACAAATCCTTAATCAGATGTCGCTGCTCTGAACGGTGGAATTAGTGAGCGTCGGTAATTATTAGTAATGTGTTCGGTGCACACGCCGATAGGACACATTTAAAGGACACCCGCCGATAGGACTCATTTAAAGGGCACCCGCCGATAGGACTCATTTAAAGGGCACCCGCCGATAGGACTCATTTAAAGGGCACCCGCCGATAGGACTCATTTAAAGGGCACCCGCCGATAGGACTCATTTAATAGGGCACCCGCCGATAGGACTCATTTAAAGGGCACCCGCCGATAGGACTCATTTAAAGGGCACCCGCCGATAGGACTCATTTAAAGGGCACCCGCCGATAGGACTCATTTAAAGGGCACCCGCCGATAGGACATTTAAAGGGCACCCGCCGATAGGACACATTTAAAGGGCACCCGCATCACGTTGCGCCGCTGCTGGTAAATCCTTGTGCTCCCAGTGAACGAACAAATCCTCAAATCTCTACATTGTGCTGGTCCTCTGTTGTTCCTCCTTGAAATATATTCACCAATCTGTCAGCTGGGTGTTGTCCCTGCACAATGTGATCTCAGCGCTGACTGTCAGTGTGCGCAGAGACACACCCCTTTGACCGCTGACTGGCCACACCCATCTGACCGATTCAGTCATACATTTCCAGGAGGAATAACAGAGGAACGGTACCACACAGAGTTAAAATCTATACAAAAGAAGAGTCTGTGCTCACCGAAAATGCTGGAGTTTTCAATTTCTAGAGACAATTCCTCAAGCGTCCGGATGATGCCAGGAAGGGAAAACCCGTCGGACACTGGCACAAAGAATGTAGCAAAATCCCCAAAAAGCTTGGGCACCAACAATCTAGTATAAAAACATATCCTTTAATTCAAAGTTAAGTTAAAAAAAGTTCAAGGGTCTATATACAAACTGATGCGTTTCGAGCGCTAAACACTATATAAAATATACAAGAAATAAAACTGAAGAATGCCCAGGCGCTCGCCAAAAATGTGCCTCAGTGACACAAGGATATGGTGCTAAAATAAGGTTTTATTCCATTAAAAACTAAATCGGTAAAAGAAGGTGAGCCTTCCCACCAGATCTTAACAGCTATTCAACGCGTTTCTCGCCTGCAGCGGCGCTACCTCAGGAGACGCGTTACCGATTTTGAATGGAATAAAACCTTATTTTAGCACCATATCCTTGTCTCACTGAGGCACATTTGTGGCGAGCACCAGGGCATCCATCAGTTTTTTTTGGGTATATTCTATTCTATGAGTAAGAGCGTTTAGTGCACGAAACGCGTCAGATCGTAGGGTGACCTTTGAACTTTTTTTAATATAACTTTGAATGAAAGGATATGATTTTATACTGGATTTTTGGTGCCGGAGATTACAAGCTATTTGGGATTTTGCTTCAACACAGAGTTACAAGAGAAGAGGCTCCAGAATTGTTCATTTCAGAGGGAGCACAAGGATTTTGGATGAGACGCGTCAGATCTCACAGGTGCTCTGTTTATACGTGAGGAAAGTGCATGAATGGCAATTCCCTGATCTGCTCCTGGTAGTGACTGGGAGATCCCCTGAGACAGGAGAGCGGAGAGCAAATTTAGGTTCCTCGCCATATAATGCTAGGTCAGCCTGCTGGGAGATTGTCACTATAAAGAAAAAAGTCAGGCAGCCGGTCAATGGGGCGGGGTCTCCACCTTACATCAGCTTGTTCCTGAACTCCCTTACTTCCCTCCTATCCCCATCAGTCATTAGGAGAGTCACCTGCTGCAGGGAGTCAAAACAGTGGGAGAGACAAGCAGGAGCAGGGGGCTGACGTCTAGGTATGAGAGCCAACCCATTGTCACGACCCTACTGCGAGGGAGCGGCGAGTCAGGTACAGTGGGAGAGGCAAGCAGGGCCGCACTGTAGCTCTGGCCCGAGCTACTTTCAACAGCATTTGGAGAGATGCTTTAGAGCAACTACATAGGAGCCTGTGAACAGGAGCTGACTCCTGATTGATTTGTATAGGAGAGTGTTGTGGGCATGCTCTGTGACCTGGGAAGAAGTCAGTGTGTAGGGAGGAAGAGAGGGGGAGCTGTGACCTCTCCTATTGTGAATGGTGGATCCTTCTATGGGAGAGTTTTCTAGGCATGCTCTGTGACCTGGGAAGAAGTCAGTGTGCAGGGAGGGGGAACTGTGACCTCTCCTATTGTGAATGGTGGATCCTTCTATGGGAGAGTTTTCTAGGCATGCTCTGTGACCTGGGAAGAAGTCAGTGTGCAGGGAGGGGGAGCTGTGACCTCTCCTATTGTGACTGGTGGATCCTGCTATGGGAGAGTTTTCTAGGCATGCTCTGTGACCTGGGAAGAAGTCAGTGTGCAGGGAGGGGGAGCTGTGACATCTCCTATTGTGACTGGTGGATCCTTCTATAGGAGAGTGTTGTGGGCATGCTCTGTGACCTGGGAAGAAGTCAGTGTGCAGGGAGAGAGAGCTGTGACCTCTCCTATTGTGAATGGTGGATCCTGTGTTATCTACACACACTGGTGTCACCTTTCAGTGGAACCCTGCTTGTGCTGATAATGAGGAGACTGCATAGAAGTGATCTCTACAGAACAGGAAGTGTCACACAATTATTAGGCCTAGTGGCCAAAGTGAGAACTGCAGGATCTGTTTCAACTACAATTTTAAAGGGTTGCTCCAAGATTTGTAAAAATGGGCTACCCGCCAATAACCTCCATTGGCCATGTGAGCTGGTCATTAGCAAAGCTGTCTTGTTTTTACTGTCTCCCTAATCTTCGTTTTCTGTAAACCCTGTTCCCCAGTGCCGGTCGGATCCCACCTCATTTCATTGGCTGACGGCTCTACTAATTTACATTCTGTCCGGCCCCCGGTCGTATTCACGGGAGCGCGCATTCCTGCCTCTCTCACTCAGTATAAGGGGCCGGCAACATTTCACTCTGCACAGCCAGCAGCTCACAGTAACACTGCAGCTGCTTCTACAATCAGAAAACAGCAGAATTGTGCCTCGGTGCCTAAGATCTGTGCTGCTCTGGATGAGTTCATAGAAGACTGGATTCAACTGCAACAAACCTCCAGCTGTGAGAGGAGAAGAGATCAGTGCTCTGAGTTCATAGAAGACTGTCTAGACTGAATGCAGGCCTGTGGTATGTAAACAAACAGCTCTTACAAAATAAGACTGCATAGGGGGAGGAACGACACAGTGACATATGTGGACTCAGACAGCGAGGAGGAAGGGGGGGGGGAGAGCAGGGATGTGCTATTCACTCCCACTGATCTTAAACAAACACACTGACTCGGGAGCGAGCACAAACAGTGAAGGGGGGGGGGTTATGTCATCCCCCTTCAGTTAAGAAACACCCAGCTGGGAGGGGAAGAAACGCCCCTGGATTTGAAGAGCTTAGAAGCTGAGAGCACAATGAAACAGACGAACTGATGAAGCGATACATCCCCTTTAAGTTTATCCTTTTTATCCCTCCCTGTCACCCCCACTCCCCACCCCACACCCAACTTGCAGAGCAGTTTCTAAAAATCATGGCGCACCCCCTTAACATGAGAGAACACAATGCGCTTCATGGTGTTGGTGCAGCAGCGGGCATCCTGTCTGGGCGCTCTGCAGCGGTTCCATTGTGCATAAGGCTCTGTTCACATCTGTGTCTGAGCCTCCGAAGCAGATTTATCATATTTGCTGGATACTATGGAGCTGCAGGCAGGACGACAACCACAGACACTTGGGGGAATCTATTGGGGTGAATGCACACGGAACGGATTTGCTACGAACATTTTTTCTCGGAGAATCCGCAGGTGAAAATCTGCAACAGTTCATAGGGATTTTGGTGCAGATTTCATCTCATAGGGGAAAATTAGCAGTAAATCCACGTTAGCGGCGGATTAGAAAAATCAGAAGCGCAGGTTAATTTTCACGCGAGAAATTTGCCCAGAAAAACCACGCGTGAAAATCTGCAACAGATCAAACGGATATTGGTGCAGATTTTGTTGCTGATTCAACCCCATCAAACTCAATGGGGAAGATTCACCCCAAACCCATGACAGAAACTGACACGCTGCGAATCGAAAAATCTGAAATCGCAGGAAATTGCCCCAGAAAATCTGCAAATGAAAATTTGCAACAGATTATATGGATTTTGGTGCCAATTATACAAACCAATGGGGGGGAGGGATTCGCAGGAAAGCCCCAACAGAAATTGGAATTCTGCTGATTACAAAAATCTGAACCTCAGGTCGGCTCCTACCGGTGAAAATCTGCAACAGAGCATGTGGATTTTGGTGCGAGCTTTACCCCAGAGGGAAGATCCATTTTAAACCATAATACAAATGGACAAACTGCCGATTATAAATCTGACCCCGCAGTCATTCTCCAACTGGAAAAGGTCCCCGAAAAATCAAAAGATTAAATCTGCAACAGATCGTATGGATTGTGGTGCAGATTTCGGTGCTAGGTTTATTCCATTTGGCAGATCCGCAACAGAAATTGTGGGTTATAAAAATCTGAACCACAGGTGGAAATTTTTAAAATTTCCCCCATAGCATTTAAAAATCTAACAATCACAAGCAATTTTGGAGTTTTTGGTGCTAACAAAAGGGGGTTGTCTCATCGGGTTTAAGTGCTTTTTAAAAAACTTGCAAAAAAAAAATCATTTTTTTAATATGTGTCCTTAACATGTCCACTTTCCTAGATATCCCCCTTGTTTTTGGGCTGCATCGCCCCTTTGGGCGCTATAGCTACAGACCTGTCCTCTCTCTCCTATGGGGCTCCCAGCATGGTTTTAAACTACGCCGTTCCACTCTTTGATAGGCTGCCGCACGGGTTTTGTTGCTAAGACCTGTTCAATCTCTCCTGTAGGTGCAAGCACTTTTTGCAAAGCTAAGACCTGTTCCATCTCTCCTGATAGGCTGCCGCACGGGTTGCTATAGCTACGGACCTGTTCCATCTCCCCCTAAAGGGCCCCCAGCGCTGGTCGTATAGCTACAGACCTGTTCCATCTCCCCTGAAGGCTCCCAGACTGGTTGTAAGTCGACCTTTTTCCACTCCCCGATGGTGCCAGCGCTGGCGCTATAGCTACAGCCTGTTCCATCTCTCTTGATAGGCTCCCCGAAATGGTTTGCTATGTACAACTTTTCCCATCCCCCCTGATAGGCTGCCACGGGGTTGCTATAGCTACAGCCCTGGTTCTACTGGCCCAGAAAACACCCCCCTGAATTAAAAGTGAAACCAAGAAAACAGGACTGAGGTAGATAATAATGTAGTGGAGACCCTTTAACCCCATCCAGTAACTCCACGATAGAACTTGACACGCTGCAGATTATAAAAATCCGAACCGCAGTTCATATTCCGCATGGAAAAGGTCACTGGAAAGTCCGAAGGGTGAAAATCTGCTGCAGATTACACGGATATTTGTGCAGATTTTGATGCTAGTTTTACCCAATGGGGAAGATTGGAAGTAAATCTACAATAGAAACTGACACAATGCGGATTATAAAAAAAACGAACTGCAGGTCAAAATTTTCCCTGGGGGAAAAACTAAAATCTGGGAGAACGAAGAGAATTTGGGTAGAGAAACCCCATGGGGGAGAAGGCAGTAAATCCACAATAAAAATGGACCTCAGGTCAATTACCCCTCCTAAAATCTCACCCCCCTGGCAGACACTGATCCGCTGTACAGATCCGTCGTGTGCACATTCACCCTGGACGGGTCTGTCAGGGGTCGGGGGGCGGAGCATTGTGATCTGTGTTATATGTGAGGGACACAGCGCAGGTGTGAACAGAGCCTGAGATCCGGCAGCGCAGGCGCCGCCTGTGCAGTGTGAGGCCGGTCCCTGAGGAGGAGGCGCCGCCTGTGCAGTGTGAGGCCGGTCCCTGAGGAGGAGGCGCCGCCTGTGCAGTGTGAGGCCCCATCCCCGGGGGGAGGCCCTGTGCGTGGAGGGCCGGTCCCTGAGGAGGAGGCGCCGCCTGTGCAGTGTGAGGCCGATCCCTGAGGAGGAGGCGCCGCCTGTGCAGTGTGAGGCCGGTCCCTGAGGAGGAGGCGCCTGTGGGTTTAGGGCCCTCCCTGAGGAGGAAGGGCCTGTGCAGTGTGGGGGGCCGGGTCCCCGAGGAGGGGGCCCCTGTGCAGTGTGAGGCCCGGGCCCTGGGAGGCCCGCTGGCAGTGTGAGCCGGGTCCCTGGGAGGGGGGCGCCCCCTGTGCAGTGTTTAGGCCGGGTTCCCCGAGGAGGAGCCCCCG
>JAODAL010051350.1:0-26734 GCA_025379985.1 Phyllomedusa bahiana
ACCCGCACAAACTATAGCTTTGTAGCGTGTTACAATTGCTGTTTCTACTCCACCAACAAAGAGATCGTTGTAATTAACCTTTGCTTGTAAATTTTAGGCAAGGAAAAATTTAATTTAAATATTTGGCGTTGAAAAAGAGGGTTTTTATTTTTGCAGCACACCAGCAAAACAACCCCTTAATTAACCTCTGGATGTAAATTGCACCAAAGAATTGAGCCCCACAAACTAGTCTTTGTAGGTTTTTACAATTGCGGTTTTCAAACGCCATACAACAAGAGAATACGTTGTAATTACCTTTGCTTGTGAATTGGGCTACAGGAAAAATTTATATTTTTTGGGGGTTTGTAAAAGAAAATTTTTCTTGGGGTCAGCAAACCTGCAAAACAACGCTTATTAACCCTGGAATAAATTGCGCCAAAGAATTGACCGAAAAAAATAGTAGTTTTTGTAGCTTTACAATTGCGTTTTTTTACGCATACAAACAAGAGATACAGTTGTAATCCCTTTGCTTGTGAATTAGGCAAGGAAAATTTATATATTTTGGCGTTGTAAAAGACTTTTTCTTGGGGTCAGCACACCTGCAAAACAACGCTTAATTAACCCCTGGATTAAATTGGCAAAAAATTTTAGCGCCAAAAATGAGTGGTATTTGTTTTGTAAAAACGTTTTTCTTTAACTGAAAAAAAACGGGAACTGGCTTAGATCCCATTTGGGGAATTTTTGAATGTATATGACACCCCGGGGGACGCACACGGATTTCAGATCCAATACCCCAAAAAATCAAAAATAGAACATTAGGAACGTCCTGAGACAAGCTAGACACCCACAAAAAATCGCTGTGTAAAAACAGTTTTTCAAAAAGCGCTTCCCCGCGCAGACCTTCCCTATCAGTACAGTGGGGGAGGTGAGCTCCACCGGCGCGCTCGGCCTTTATAGTGCGGTGACGTCACAGAATCCGCCGGGTCTCTAAATTGGCTTCATTCTGCACATGTCATGAAAGGCTTTCCCCCTTTTTCCTCCCGGGGTGCTTTGCCCCATGAAACCCCCAATGTGTCGCACCATTTTATCAATGAAAAGCACACTTCGTTACCGAAGTCCCCCAAAGTTCGACTTCGTTCCGAACCGAAGTTTTCCCTAAATTTTCAAAACAATTCCCTTCGTTAGAATCAATTCGCCCATCTCTATTTATAACATTAGAAGTTACATAAATTGTAACACGAATTTTGTGGTATATTTAATTTCTTGTGAATCTTGTAAAAAACAGTATGTCGGGGAACTTCTTGTGCGCTAAAGGTTAGAGTCCGTAGGCATTTTTCAGACGCCCTGTCGGTAAATCTTAACCGCATTTCAAAAAATCTACCCACACGCATTACCATCAGAACCGCAACACAGATTTTTTATCTGTGATCGGTATTGAAAGAGTTACCATGCCTGCTAGGGGGGGGAGCCAAACCCCGAAACCCCCGGTCATGCAAAGCTTCGGGATGTTTTTTTTTAAAAACCATTCCCCTTTTGGGTCTAAATAAAGATCGGGATTGTATGTGTTGTATTTCATTGACTTTATACTTGATTGGTTTAATTGCCCTTTTTTAAAATATCACATGTGTTTTGTATGCAATGATGAAGGGCTAAGGACTGAAACCTAACCCTTTTTTGGTATTTTACTCCGATTTAGAATAAACTGGGCTAGGTTACATGGACATCTTTTCTCATTTTCCATGATTGCTTCCCTAAACAAGTATGGAGTGGTAAATACTTTTTAGGGCATGTCCCCAGGGCAAGGGTTTTTCGGCCCGGGTTTTTTCAGCTGGTTTGCGGTTTTTCAGACCGCCCTGAAAAAAGGGCCGAAAATGACGAATTGTGCTCTATGGAAAACCCCTTTTGCAGTGCCCCAAAATGCAGGGTTTTCCGTCGGGCGGTTTTGCCACACGCAGTCCGCTCAAACTTTGAGCTGTTCATTCTTCCGCCCCGGGTTTCTGGACGGAAATGAACCCCCTCAATGGGGGGGGGGAGGGCTTCCCGCTCATCGCGGAGAAAACCGCCCCCCCGCGGCTGTGGGGGGGGGGCCGGGCCCAAAACCGGACAAATACCTGCCGGCAAACCGGCCGATATTTGTCCCTTGCCGTGGGAACATGCCCTTACTTTGTTCTTTTTGATTGTTTGTTTTTTGATGCTAGTAGTGTGCTGCTGATATTTGATTGTGTTTGTCTTCTTCCCAGTGACACTCTTCAGGGCCCCACAGTCTTTTTGGTGGATGGAGTGGGCCGATACAATATTAGATTGTAGATTTTAGATGTTGTGGTTGATTGGTGTATATCTACAGTAGCTAAATGACTACTCTTTACATCACCATTAATATATGCCAGTTCTAAAGAATACCATCCTCCACCCTGGGACACAACACTGGCTTCTGAAAGAGGGGAAAAAAAAGTTTTAGACCAGATGGTGGCCCTCGGAACCATTCATTTTGCTGAACAAAAAGACTGGAGCTTATTAAAAACATTATTTCTCCAAAACCTGGTTCTTAGTGGAATGTCTTAAAGAAATTCCACCACAAAAATCAAATGCTTTCTCTAGCAATTAAGTAATTTTTCATGGAACCTCTTATTTATTTTTTAATTAGATATTCATTTGGGTAAAAGCTTTGTTATATCAATTTTATTTAAAAGTTTTCAAAAATAGAATTGATATAAACCACTAGGGGGCAGTGACACTCAGTAATACATAGTTAGGAGTCATACAGGTTTGAGTAAATATTGGGTATACAGGAAAATGATTTATTCAATCAAATAACAAGGACTAAGCAGGCTGCATGTTATTCTACTTTCACAGACGTAAGCAGAATTGGAGAGCAAAAACAAGCGCAGACAGAGTGAGTTTATAAGGGGCAATCAATATTGTACTGGAACAAAACTAAAGCTATACTATCAGAATTAGATATGACATTTGTAGTTCTGCAGAGTCATTAGCAATATTCATGTGATTGTGCAAATTAAGTATTTGTTTTTATTTACCACATATAGATATATTATGCTACTTAGCAAAAGTTAGAGATACTTGGATTTTGGTTGAAAATTCAGGATGAACATAAAATTTCTTTACATTTTTTTCAATGAAATAAATGAGACTAGCTCTTATCTTTAAAATGCACATACAAACTGTTCGATGTTTCAGTACTTTTTGCACAACTTGTTGAGCTCTACCAAGAAGCTTAATAGCAAAATTTACAACAGGTTTTTGATCTCTGAATCATCCAATAACTTAGCGAATCAATTTGAATTGGGATTTAATCAGTCCTCTTCATTGTCCTGTTCACGTTTTGAAATCATGAGACCAAGACAACACCGTGCAATTGTCAAACAATATCTCCCATTTGCAAGGGGTTCAGCAAGAGCTTTCAGACGGAAGGGCCATGAGGTTTTGATGTGACCAGGTGTCATCAGCAGGTTGCAACAGAGATACAGAGAGACTGGAAAGTACAAAAGCAAAAAGTGGACTTTCCCTTTGCTACATCCAAAACTGAGACCTTCATTTTTAAACAATGTCCTGCGGGGAAACCCGATGATAATGTTAAACAAATCCAGGACATTTTAATGAGGGAGAGGCAACCAAGTGTCAGACCATTCGTAACTATTTAAATCAGCATGATCTGTGTAATAGACCTGGTTGATGCAAATGGAGGGAAAATAGCAAATTGGGCACAATTTGTCCATGTGTTGTGTGTTAAATCTGGTATTATAGCTTCAACACTCTCTCATACTGGTCACTAGAAGTTCAACATTGCACCTCATGGCAAAGAACTCCTTGGGGGCCAAAGACCCTACAGTGGTTCAACAAGACAGGTTCAACTCCAGAACAGGCCTCGTTATGGTCAACCAAAGAAGTTGTGAGCACGTTCTCATATCCAGAGATAGTCTTTGCAAAATAGATGTATGAGTGCTGCCAGCATTGATGGGGGAGGTTAAAGGGGTGAGGGGTCACCCTGTCATTGCCCAGACCAATGCTGCACACCACATAAAAATTGGTCTGCGGGTTGTCATTTAGAAGGAAGCCTCTTAAACAGTTTGCTGAGGACAAACAGACTAAGGACATGAAATACTGGAACCATGTCCTGTGTTCTGATGAAACCAAGATAAACTTATTTGCCTCATATGGTCTCAAGCATGTATGGTGGCAACCAGGTGAGGAGTACAAAGACAAATATGTTTGCCTACAGTAATCATGGGGTGGGAGTGCCTGTTTGGGGGGGGGCTCCCTGAGTGTTCGGGGTGTAAGGAGCACAGTTTATTGAAGGAAACCAGAGTCCAAACATGTCTGGAACATATGAAGAAAGGGGGCATGACCCCCTCCCCTCAAAACGGGGCCCACAAATAAATTTCCAACATATAATGATCCCAAACACACTTGAAAGATGACCACTGCCTTAAAAAGAAAATTTGGGGGAAGGTGGTGTACGCCCCAAGCATGTTCCAGATAAACTGCATGGGAATGATAGCTGAACCAATAGTAAAACTTGTGAAATTTTCTTTTATTTCATTATTTTATCGCCAAATATTTCGTTTTCGGCTTAGTTTAAAAGTAGTTTAAAAGCCAGTAGCCCCGTCGTGTATGCTCACAAACAAAACTAGGGAAATACCTTCAAGAGCGTCAGCGGGCCCCATAATTGGGAAGCGACAACCAGGGGGAAACCGAACGCTGCACTATGCAACGTTTCAGGGGATTCTGCCCCCTTTCTCAAGCATGCGCGTTAGATCTTCTTCCTCCCTTTATTCATGTGAGATTTAACCATAAAAGCTGTATTTATTTTAAAAACACTCTAAATTCAGCTCCTCATTAAGTCCATTTGGACTTCTGGAATCAAGGGTCACTATCCAGTATGTTCCCTTTTTTGCAATTGTACTTTCACTGCTTCTGTTTCTTTTGGACTTAATCCTTCTACAACCACCAAAGATTGAACATTTTGGGCGGTTTTCAAAGAAGTGTCTCCCCCACTGAATTCTCCCCCAAAACTTTTTGGGCAATTTTTTTTTTTTCTTTTTTGTTTTTGTTGTTCTAAATGCTGTTTATGTTATTAAATACGTAGTCTGATGGCCCTAATAGTTTAAAACCTCGTTTATTTGTCCACAGGGACATTTCAACATGTAAATAACCCCCCTTTTCGATTCACATGTGAAAAACCCCCTTAAGGGGGATGTTCTACCCCTTTCATTGGATGGTTAACCAGATCCTTTTGATTATGGTGAACAAATTGGAAATTTAAACAGGGAAATTTTCCCTTTAAAGGGCGTAAAAAATTTTTTATATTGATCCTTTTTTTTTTTTAAATTGGATGACTTAATTGTCACCAAGGTGCGGCCCTTTTAAAAAAAAATCTTGGGTCTGAGAAAACATTCCCAATTTTTTAATCATTTTGTAAAATGTTCCAATTTTAAATAAAAACCTTTAAAATCAATTTGGGATAGGTATTTTAATATATAAAAACTATTTCCTGTGTTTATTGACCCTTCTTTTTTTTTAAATAATTCTTCTCTTGATATTTCCCCATCACCTCCTTACCGTTTTTTTTTTCAAGTTTGCTTTGTCATAACCTCTTTCAGTGAATTTTTGATAAGTTTTTTCATAGCTGAAATATATAAATATCGACGACAAAGCGCTGGCCCTAAAAAATTGACCCTTAGGAATGCCCCAAAAGGGTTTGGGGACATGGAAAAACTAGTTTTGTGGAGAACGTTATTGCGCTAAATTTTTTAGTAAAAAAAAATTGGGTTGTAAACTCTTGAATCTTTAGTAATCTCAACATCAAGGTACTATAACACTGGGTGCTTTTTTCCATCGTGAACTGGTGAAAAGGTACTTGTGAATTCAAATATTCAGAACTTATCAAGTTGGGCTTCTGTCCAACCCAATTAGCATAAAATCTCCAAATATTCTACTTCACGATGTACTGTGAGAACTCAGAGTATAACATATGATTTTCATAGCTAATCATATAAAGATTAGCACGTGGACGCTGTCGGCGACCCCATCGATATCCTTGTTGTTGCGGTACATTTGGGGATCCAAACCCCTAAAAAAATTTTTTTTTAAAATTTTTTTCCCCTTTGTCATGAGAAAGCCTATTAGCGTGTTCTTAATGTGGGATCTTTTTGTAAACCTTTTTGGTACCTTCATACCCTGTTTCTGGGATGTTCGTATACAGGGGTTTAATATCTAAAGTAACCAGAAAATAACCTCAGTGGATTATGGGTTTTTAGGCCAAGGAACTGGCCAAATAGAGCGCAATAATGTTCTCCACAAAACTAGTTTCCATGCTCCCCAAACCTTTAGGGTCATTCCTAAGGGTCAATTTGTTAGGGCCAGACGCTTTGCTCGTCCTTTTATATTTATATATTACAGCTATGAAAAAATTTTTCAAAAAATTCACTGAAAGAGGTTAAAAACCAAAAACTTGAAAAAATCGGAAGGGGGTGATGGGGAAATATCAAAAGAGAAGAATTATTAAAAAAAAAAGAAGTCAATAAAACCAGGGAAAAGGATGTTTTATATATCTAAAATTTACCATCATCCCCAAATTGATTAAAAGATGTGTATTGAAGAATTGAACATTTTCAAAATGATGAAAAAATTGGTAAATGTTTTCTCAGACACCAAGATTTATTTTTAAAAAGGGCCGTACACTGGGTGACACATTAATATCATCCCATTTTTAAAAACAAAAAGGATAATATAAAAAAAAGGTTACGCCCAGTAAGAAGGGAATTTTCCCGTTTAAATTGTTCCAAATGTTCATCCCTAACAAAGGATCTGAATTAACCATCCCAAAGAAAAATAAAATCCCCATTTGAGGTTTTTCACATGTGAATCGAAAGCGGTTATTTAAGTTAAATGTCCCCCGTGGACAAATATACTAGGTCAAAAAATTAGGGCCCTCAGACTAGTATTTAAAGAACAAAACAGCGATCAGAACATACAAAAAACAAAAAAAAAAAAAAGAAGAATGTGCCTAAAAAAGTTTTT
The DNA here is from genome assembly GCA_025379985.1 of Phyllomedusa bahiana. NCBI lineage: Eukaryota > Metazoa > Chordata > Amphibia > Anura > Hylidae > Phyllomedusa > Phyllomedusa bahiana. The sequence continues at coordinate 7,018 of JAODAL010051350.1, forward strand.
GGGGAGAATTCAGTGGCGAGACACTTCTTTGAAAACCGCCACAATGTACAGATTTAGGTGGTTGTACTTGAAGGGATTAAGTCCAATGAAAACAGAAGCAGTGAAAGTACAATTGTAAAAAGGGAAAAATATTGGGTGTGACCCTTGATTTCCCGAAGTCCAATGGGCTTAATGAGGGGCTGAACTTTAGAAATGTTTTTTAAAAAAAATCAGATTTTATGGGTTTTAAATCTCACATAAATTTTAAAGGGGGGAAGCAAGATCTTTAAAGCGCTGCTTGAGAAAGGGGGCAGAACCCCTGAAACGTTTTATTTTAGTGCAGCGTTGGTCCCCGGTTGTCTAGCTTCTCCTATCTAAGGGGCGCCGCTGGCGCCGTTGAAGGTATTTAATAATTTGTTTGTGGAAAAATACGACTGTATGTAAGCCGAGCACCCGGGAGGATCCCGGGAAAACAGCGAAAATTACGGACAAGAAAACGACCCAACACCAGTTCAAAAAACCCCTAGTTTACTGAACTTTTTAGAAAAGCATTTTGAACAAATCCCCAAACCCCAAATGACAAAGTATGACCAAGGCCCCGTGCCCACAGCGCGCTGCCAAGAGTGTGTCCTCTGGATGCACAATCTTTACCTACTCAGGGGGTTTCAGAAAGGCCGAACACCCCTCCCTTTTTTTAATACCATACAAGGACGGGAAAAACAATCGTTGGGGTTTTGCAGTTCAAAAGCAGGGGCGGTGTGGCACAGGTTACAATGTAGCAGTCTACCCGCTATCCCCAGCAATACACAAAAAAACAGATCCTCTCACATGCAACCGGGTTGATAAATAACAGCGCTATAACAAGCCCCTCCAATGCCCCCGAATCAGGGGGCTTATTGGGAAAAACCCCAGGGCCAAACCAAATTTTCCAACTAACTAAAAGGCCTGCACACAGTCCAGTTTTTTTTGGCGTGACGCTTTCTTTGCCCCGGGGAACCTTTGCGATGGCCGGGCATTTGCTGCCTGAGGTATTTCCCTGCTGCCAAGATGAGTCGTTTCCCTCAGTTTTGCAAGGGCCCCTTTCCTTTTGGGTTTTCTTTGACAAAAACTTCAATGCGCCAGTTACACTCCCTCTCTCGGGGGCTCACTTTTTTTACCCCGGGAAGGGAGCAGTAAATTTCACCCCGCTTGTCCCTCCGCCTTCTCTTTGTTTTCCCCTTCCAAACTAAAGGGCCGCTACCTCTGTCTCTAGTCACATTCTCAGCACATGTCTATCATTTGCTTTAAAAACAGTTTCCAGAGACAGGGGCATCTTTGGCCAAACCAAATGAACAGAATCTTTAAATAAAGTCACAAATATTTTACTAGAAAATACAATCGGCGTCCACTATCCCCACTACTGCTGTAACTACTTTTAAAAAAGCCGTAAACGAAATAGTAAGGCGTAAAATATATGAAATAAAAAAAAAAATTTCACAGAGATTAATCATTGGGCTCAGATATATTGCTTGCTTTTTATGGACTTTCAGGGAAATAGGGAGCACGCCCAATTTTGGCCCCCATAAATGAGTTCTCCCTCACATTAATGGGGGAAAATTTGAATTCCAAAACCTAAAGCATCCTCAAACAGGTGGGGGATCAAGGCTCTATAAACCAAGCTCTGGATCCATCATGGGGGAGAGGGAAGGGGTTTCCAGGGGCGCAACTGTGAAGCCTAAAAAACTCCATCCCCAAGAAGAAAAGACATGGAAAAAAAAGGGTGGCCACACAAAATATTTGCACGGGCACAAATTTTGAATCTTTGTGCCAATTTTCCCTTTTCATTTGGGGTGTAACCCCTTTGGTTTACTGTGTGGTTTTTTTGAGGGAAAACCAAATTTACATGTTAACCCGATACACTGCTACTTTACTTTTTATCAAACTCTCATATGTTAGTGAAAAATAAAAACAATTTACAAAAAAGTGAGAACTGTCGTGGTTTTTTTTATTTTACAATACTCAGAAAAAGTTGGGGATATTTGACTTTTGGTTGAAATTTCAGGATAAACATTATTTCTTTAAAAACATTTTAAATGAACTAAATGAATCCATCTCTTACTCATGTTTCAGTGCTTTTTACACAACTTGCAGTTCCCCAAAAAGGGGCTTTTTTGGCAAAATTCATACAGGTTTTGATCCCGAATCGCCCCAAAAAAATTTAAGGATCAAATTTTATTGGGGTTTAAATAGTCCCCTCATCATGCTGCAAATTTTGAATCATCAATCAAGACAAAAATTTTTCAATTGATCAAAAGTATCTCGCCAAGCAAAGCTTTAAACAGGATGCTCTTAGAAGAAGTGGCCACTAACTTGTGTCACCAGAGGTTTTAACAGAATTTTAAAGACCAAAGTCGCAAAAAGGCAAATAAGTGGCTCCTTGGGTCCCCTCACACACCCATGACCACTTTTATTTTAAAAAATTTCCCTGCAGAACCGGAGATGAATCCAACAACCTGACCTGGCTGATGCTAGGGGCCTCCTTGACATTTCCAGCATCATTTGGCGCCCACTTTCGCTCTGAGTGAATTGACTTTCATGACTGAACAGCACTGAGAACCACTGATCCCTTGAGCACGGTAGATGCCCCCCCTGCCCATACAAGACAATGATGCCTGTGCTTGGTGGTGTGGTCAAGTTGTCTAGCATGCAGACCATATGTCATGATGCGAGCCACAGTCCCCACTCTAGACCGTGGACTCTCTTATGTCTCTGTCCCCCACCAGGTTACCCCCTTTCCTCGATCCCCACGGTCACTGGCCCGGGGAATGAAAACCACTCCGTACGGCACATGAGCGGCGACTCTTTAGAAATTTAATGGTCCAACGCTCCGTTCATCACCAATCACCGGACACTGGACCCTTTATTAAGTCACTTCCTCCAGCAACCTGTGCCAGTGTATTGGTGTGTTTTTCCTGAGACTACCTTGTTATGTTTATGCTATCTGTACTTTGATCTTTGCCTGTGACCTCAACTATTTTCAGCCAGCCTTTTGCCCTGACCTTCTGGGAGTAACCTGACCACACTTGCATTCCGCCTGCCCAGATCTAATTGCCTATCCACGGTCTATGCCTATGCCTGCTCCCTTTGTATCTCACTGCACCCCAGCTGTCACCATGAGTGGTCACGTCAGGGGTAGCGACTTGGGATTCTCTTGCAGCAAAGTCTAACCTGCCTTGAAGTGGGTGCTGGTGAAACAATGGGAGGCTCCTTAGACTAACTCAAACTATTTCCTCACGGTGACCCAGAGGATCCACTGCCATCAACCGTGGCAGTATGCATTGGCCATGGATCCTGCCAAGTTGTCCCTTCAAGAGCTCCAGGATATCGCAGTTGTAGTGACCTGCCAAGGCTGCTGCAGGACCAAGCTACCTGTCTACTAGTTCCCGCACCTCCACCCACACCTGTGGTGAACCCTCTTCCGCCTGCCATCTCTACTCCTGCTCTGTACCTGCTACTGCTGCCATGCTATGATGGAAACCACAAGAGTTGCTCGGTTTCTTACACCAGTGTGCCATACATTTGGAAATGATGGCACACCAGTTCCCTTCTGACCGTGCCAAGGTGGCTTTCATGATTAGTCCTCTTTCACTCAAAGCCCTGACCTGAGCCACCCCCGTCTTGGAGCAAGGGATACCTGCAACTTTTTTTACGCGTTCTGCAAGGTCATTGAAGAACCCAGGCATGCTTACTCAGCTGCATTATCTCTGCTTTATCTATGTCAAGACGATTCTACAGTTGGGCAGCATGGCATACAGTTTTGCATGCTGTCCTCTGAGCTAGCCTGAAATAACGAGGCTCGCGTAGCGGTCTTTTGGGAAGGTCTTTCTGGTAGAATTAAGGACAAATCGGCTGGCTGGGATCTTCCAATTTCTCTGGATGATCTCATTCGTTTTGATACACCAGTAATGAGATTTTGTCCGGCCACATTGACTTCCTCGACTAGTCCCCACTTTTCAAAGGCCTCCACTGCTTTTACCAATGGTCCCTCGGGATGAGCCTATGCCAATGGAAAGGGTCCTTGTATTTTGAGGAAAAATTAACTTGCAGACTTCTCCAGAATCTCTGCTGATGTTGTGGCAGTCAAGCCCACTTCTTGAAGGAAGAGTGTACTTGTTGGGGGGTACTGTCATGATGTGTGCTATGGTTTCCTCTCTGGACCATAGACGCGCTTGTGTCTCTGTGTCCTGGATCGACTGTTACTTGCCTCTCCCTGTTCCTGATCTGCTCTCGGTCACTGGCTGGTGCGTGCGTACCTTCTGCCTAAGGCTCGCACACACTGATTCTCGGAAACTTAAAGGGTCACCGGATGCTTGACCCTTTATTTAAAGGCGTTTTGCCACAAAGTGAAACTGATGTGAGAAGCTTGCAAATTAAAAAATAAACATTTTCATCTTTCATCATTATTAGAAATTCTGTAGCATTTTTGTTTTAGCTGCTCCTTAGAGATCCATAGTGCACAGCTCATCTCCAGGATTTGACCAGTGATGAGAGCTCCTCAGTTTTGCCACTCCTGCTCAGACATCACCTCTCCTTTCAGGCAGCTACTGAGAGTCTCTTTCCTGCTTGGTAATCACAGGCACTCACTCACTGCTGAGCAAGTGTTGAACCCAAGATGCTGTCATTCTACTCCTATCCTCTGTACTCTTTAGTAATTAGTCAAACAGTGCAAATATATAAAAAGAAACCTCAATCAGGTATGTACATTGAGATAAAAAAAATTAAAAAATACACGCGTGGCTCTTGATTTGATTTGAACCTAGAATCTGTATGTTGAAAGGCAGATCTTTATTTGACTAGAGTGAGCACACTGTGGAGAAAAGCATGTGATGTCAGCCTGCTGGCTCACATGATATGCCGTTCAAATAAATCTTACATGCACACTGAAAGCTGAAGTTAACAAAACGGGCATGAAATGCCTTTGTGGCAAAACCCCCTTAAGTCACTTTCTTCAGCAACTCTCCCCTGTGTATTGGTGTGTGTTCCTTCGACTACCATGTTTATGCTATCTGTACTTTGACCCTTGCTTGTGGCGTTGCCTAATTTCTGCCTGCTGCCTGCCCTAACCTTCCGTGAGTGACCATGTTTGCCTGTTTCCTATCCTCTGCCTGCTCCCTCACAGCACCCTGGCTGTCACCACGAATGGTAATGTCAGGAGTAGTGACTTGGGAATCTCCCATAACAAAGCCTAATCTGCCCTGCTATGGGTGGTGGGGAAGAACTGGGAGGCTCATTAGACTCCACCCGCTGGCGTGGCTCATACCATCTCCTCGCAATGACCCACTACCATCAACCGTGACAACACGCTGATATACACTGTTACGAATAGTGTGACGTGACACTTGGTTGCCTCTCACCTCCCTTAAATGTGCCTGGAGTTGTGTGGCATTCATCATCCAGTTCCGTAGGGCATTGTTTACAATGAAGCAGTCATCAGTGTGTGATGGAGACAAAAGACGTCCACTTCTTTGTCTTTCTGGGACTCTTCCAATCTCTCTGTAGCTCTGTTGCAACCTGCTGATGACACTCAGTGACACTAAGCTCAGTGGCCACTTCCGTCTGAGCGCATCCTGCTGAAGCCTCGCTTTGGCAAGATACTGTTGATGAATTATAAGGTGTTTCAGATGGTCTCATTTAGTTCATTTTGAAAAATTTTCAAGAAATTTCAACCAAATGCCAAAATATCCCTAACTTTTGTGAGTATTGTATATATAAACTACTTTTATTATGCAAAACATAGCCCTATCTGAATTTCTTTGATTTGTATATTCATAACTCCATGATTCATCTGAGTGCTATAGTACACCACATGTCCACACGTACAGATTGAAAAAAACATGCTAGAAAAATAATCTGAATAATAATACATTAAACCCTAGATATAAAACTATAATTACTGTGCACTGTTGTCTTATGGTTATATAGCGTATAAAGGTATGCGAGTTCATTCAAAGCAAAATTGTTATACGAGCCAAGAACTAATGTACTAACGTACTATGTAAGGGGAAGAGATTAGACTCCTGTACAATATTATCCATTATCCAATAATACAATGGAAATAAAAAAGTATATAAAATTTTTTGAGTGATATACAGATGAATGGAACTGGATGGATACAATGTTTCTTTCATGCATGGGGTGGTTTAAGCTGACAGAAGTGATCTTTTCGAAAGTTTCTCATAACCCTTCTGTGTGTGTGACTTGCTGCTACCGGCCTAATTACATTTCTTCATGGCATCAATGACCAACTCCCTTTCTGAGCTCACTATTCAAAACACTTCTTACTAAGATTACTTTTCAATATTCTTTCATTCCAGAATTTCGGGTCAAGATGTTTTGGCAGGCGTAGGACTTATCACATTTAGACTTCAAGACATTCATATCAGAGAGGCTTACAACTATTGTAGTGTTTTCTGCTGAATAGTGTTACTATTTTGACAATTGGGTCATTTCCAGACATTTTGCCCTCAGGCATGTTAGGTGCTGTGGAATGCTGATAAATGTATTTCATGTTATTCTGAGAAATTAATATCTTTTTGTAAGTGGCTCATTTGTTGGCGGGCTGATATTCCACTGATGTTTAAAGCTTTACTTCACTTAAAACTGGAAAACTCAGATGTGACTGTAGTTACATAGTTAAATAATTACATAGTTTGTAAGGCCGAAAAAAGACATACGTCCATCCAGTTCAGCCTATTTTGCTAAAGTGTTGATCCAGAAGAAGGCAAAAAGGTAGAAGCCAATTGTCCTCATTTTAGGGAAAAATTTCCTTCCTGACTCCAATCTGGCAATCGGAAAAATCCCTGGATCAACGACCCTTCTCCAGAATCCTGGTCACTATAACTTGTTATATTATTACGCTCCAGAAATGCATTCAAACCCTTTTTGAACTCCGTTAGTGAATTCACCATGACAAGTCCCTCTGGCAGAGAGTTCCACAGTCTCACTGCTCTTACAGTAAAGAATACCTTTCTATGTTTATGTAGAAACTTTCATTCCTCAAGACGCAGAGGATGCCCCCTTGTTCTAGATACAGCCCTGGGTATAAATTAAATCTTGGGAGAGATCTCTATATTGACCTTTGATGTATTTAAACATATTTATTATGTCCCCCTGAAGCCGTCTTTTCTCTAAACTAAATAACCCCAATCTTGCTAATCTTTCTGGGTATTGTAGTCCACCCAGTTAAAAAGTATCTTTGGAGAGGACTTTCCATATGCTATAAGAATCTCTTCCAGTATATGTCCCTGAACCCCATAACCTTCGGCACAGAGATTTGGAACATTTTTTACACAGACTCACAATGGAATTTTGTATTTTTCCTCACCTTTATATCATTCAAATGTAGCAACTATTTAGAATCATCTGAAAAACTATTATATTGCTGGTACCTTACTCTCCGCCATCTTGCAAACATGTATTTTGTTGGTAATCTTATTTACATTTTTGGGAGTGCAGCCTCATCACATGATTTTGGGTTTCCATTTAAACTCTAAGGGTGACATGTGTGAACGGGCTTTTCGCCTGTTTTTTGGAGTAACCTGCGCCTCCCCGGCCCGAATCCCCTGTCGGATGCAGGGATGCAGTGTTAGGCGCAGCGTTCGCCACTTTCAGCTGCTCCCCGCATGAAGGGGCGTGCAATGGGCGCGGTATGGGCACGCTGTAGGCGTTCCGGGGCGGGACACTGCGCGCTCGAAAACTCCGAGGCATGTACGATCGCGTGTCGGCAAAGTGCGGCGCAGTGCAGCGCTCGGCAGCTCCGACAGGCAGACCTGGTTGATTCTGGTCTAAATGCTCCGGCGGAGGCAAAGTGAAGCGAGAACGGAACATGAGAGGAAACATAGAAAATCGCAAGAGAAATCTCGGCTCTCAGCTCCGTGCAGCATGGAGTATGATTCCAAAAAAAAATCGCCTTTATAAAGGCGTAAAACATTATCAGAAAAAGAGCTCAAACCTTCAAAAATAAAAAATACATAAATAAAATCACTTTCCAAAAATCTAGAACGGCGCAACATCAAGAATTAGGATCTTGGAAATTGCCGGGAATACAGTAATTCAAATTCTGAAAGCTATTCTCATTGGTCGGCATAAACCAGCCAATCAGAATAGGAGCGACAGTGAACCATTAAAACCTATGGAGAACTATTGACCAATCAAATTCAAAGGCGGGACAGTTCAAAATACAGTAAAAATGCAGAAAAGAGCTGATTGGTTGAGCTAGCGGGGGCTTGGCTATCCCAGCCAATCAGAGCACGAGCTACTTGTCCCATTGTAGTCTTTTGGAGAGATCGGCACAATGCAATCTCGGCTCTTAGCGTCATGCGGCATGGAGTGTGATAAAAAAAAATCATTTTTATGAAGTGTAAAACATTATCAGATAAAGAGCTGAAACCTTCTATAAACATAAATCAATTAAATCCCGAATAACGCGTTTGTCGCCAAGACCGGCACTACATCAGGAATTGCAATATAGAGAATTGCCGGGAAATACAGTAATTCAAATTGTTTAAGATCTTCTCATTGGTCGGAATAAACCAACCAATCAGAATTGGAGCGACAGGTACCCATTCTATCCTATGGAGAAATATAGACCAATCAAAATCAAAGGGGGGGACAGTTCAAATACAGTAAAAAATACAGAAAAAGAGCTGTTTGGGTTTTAAAACTAGCGGGGGCTTGGTTTATCCCAGCCAATCAGAATGCGAGCTACTTCTCCTATTGTAGTCTAGGGAGAGATCGGCGCAATGCAATCTGGGTTTCCCCCAAAAGCGCCGGCGGCAGGAGGATGATTAAAAAAATCATTTTTATCAAGTGTAAAATATCTGAAAAAGAGCTGAAACCTTCTCTAAAAATAAATCAGTTAAATCCCTAACAACGCGTTTGTCGCCGAGACAGGCGCTATATAATAGCCAAGCCCCCGCTAGCTCAACCAATCAGCTCTTTTCTGCCTTTTTACTGTATTTTGAACTGTCCGGCCTTTGAATTTGATTGGTCAATTCTTCTCCATAGGTTTTAAAGGTTCACTGTCCCTCCTATTCTGATTGGCTGGTTTATGCCGACCAATGAGAATAGCTTACAGAATGTGAATTACTGTATTTCCCGGCAATTTTCAATATCCAAATTCCCGATGTAGCGCCATTTTAGATTTTTGGAAAGTGAATTTTATTTCTGTATTTTTTTTGTAGGTTTGAGCTGTTTTTCAGAGAATGTTTGACGCCTTTATAAAGGCGATTTTTTGATTCATGCTCCGCACGGACATCTTTAATGATTTCTCGCTGTTTTCCAGCCTGGCTCGAGTCGGAATACATGTTAGGCTCAGTCCCTTCTGTGCCTAAGTCCCCGCACTGTGCCCCACACACTGGCGAGGCGCGGCGGACTTTACATGTTATGTATGAGTGCGCCCCAGCGCCGACATAAATCAGGCGCAAATTTCGCCGGAAAACTGTCGAAAAGGTGCGCCCCGACGTGGCGAGCTTCATACATGTCGCCCTAAATACATGGTTGGTTTATGACGTAGAGTGGTTTCCTGTGTGTTGACTCTTTTATCGATTGGCCTAAATATGTTAGAAACCAATGTTTTCTTAGCTTCACACATTTTAACAGTCACTAGATCTAAAACTGCTAAATGTTGTAAATCCTTGGACCTTCCATCTCTTATCAAAATACAAAACTCTATCCACTGTAATTTTATGTTATAGGAGCATCTATCAGGGCACTTAAAGAATAAGTTCAAATTCTGTAAAATTTGGGATAAATTGAGTGACATCGGAAGTGACAAAAGATAAGTCCGTGCTTCCTTTTACCAAATGGTACTTTCTTTTTCAAACTTCTACACGCTTTCTTAATACTTTAGGGACAAATCCCTCTGCTGTGCAGTCCACTATTCTACTGTTTGAAAATCGGCAAAAAGTATCTTCATAGAAAAAAAATTAAAATAGAGTTCCTCCAATCATAATGGCAGGAGCATTACAACAGAGGCTTTTGGGTCATCTGGTTGCCTCCGTTCTCCTGGCTGTGTAGATAACATCATCATTGAAGACCGTATTCTATGACCCATCATGTTTATATAGGCTCGGAAATCTAAGATGTTGCTGTTTGGCTACCTTCTGCAGTGCTACTTTAGCTATATGCTATGTGGTAGCAAGCTCACCCATTCTCAATCAGTGGCTGTATTCTGGTGTATAGATGCGATCCACACCAATGCAGACAAAAGTTCAAGAGTTTCCACTGTTCAGCACTTTAGGACAATAGGTAAAAATTGAGCTTTATTCAAACCATTGTAAAATCCAGGCAGGGGGGGAAATCAGATTAAGAGTATTTTCGCCCCTAAAAGCAAGTTGGTAACCTGTGTTATGTAATCTCTGCCTTCTGGTTTTTAAAAGGGTTTTGAAAAAAAGCTTGTTTTTACCCATGTTTCGAATTTTGCTGGGACTTTGGAAAAAATTTTGCTTTAGCTATGACATAAATTAACACTCCTCTTTCACGTACTTTGAGGAAACATTTCCTGTGTATGACCATCTTTAAATATGTAAAGAGTGACCTGGTTGAATAACAGTTACTCGGTGAATTCCTTTTGGGTAAGTGAAAAAGCATCCCGGGCATTTTATGGGAAGTATTTAGTACGTCCCCTTGCGAAAGTTTTGGGGCCCCCTTGAATTTTTCAACCATTTGCCCTTTTCCCAGGTTTCCCAAAAAAAATTAAAAAAAAAATTGTGAAGTGGAACGAAATTTTTTCGATATTTTAAACTTTTGTAAAAAATAAAAACTGAAAAGTGGGGCGTGCAATATTATTCGGCCCCTTTATTTTCAGTGCAGCAAACTCACTCCAGAAGTTCAGTGAGGATCTCTGAATGATCCAATGTTGTCCTAAATGACTGATGATGATAAACATAATCCACCTGTGTGTAATAAAGTCTCCATATAAATGCAACTGCTCTGTGATAGTCCTAGGATTCTGTTTAAAGCGCAGAGAGCATCATGAAGACCAAGGAACACACCAGGCAGGTCCGTGATAATGTTTTCGAGAAGTTTAAAGCTGGATTTGGATACAAAAAGATTTCCCAAACTTTAAACATCCCAAGGAGCAGTGTGCAAGCGATCATATTGAAATGGAAGGAGTATCAGACCACTGCAAGTCTACCAAGACCCGGCCATCCCTCTAAACTTACATCTCAAACGAGGAGAAGACTGATCAGAGATGAAGCCAAGAGACCCATGATCACTCTGGATGAACTGCAGAGATCTACAGCTGAGGTGGGAGAGTCTGTCCATAGGACAACAATCAGTTGTGCACTGCACAAATCTGGCCTTTATGGAAGAGTGGCAAGAAGAAGCCATTTCTCAAAGATATCCATAAAAAGTCTTGTTTCAAATCTGCCACAAGCCACCTGGGAGACACCAAACATGTTTGGAAGAAGGGGGCTTATGTCTGATCAGGATGTAACAAAATCCATCTTTTTGCGCAGCAATGCATAAACGATATGTTTGGCGTTAAAAGTCAACACAGGCTAATTCCCCGGACAAAAACACCACCATCTCCACTGTCTACACATTGGATTTGGGGGCAGCATCATGGTTTGGGTTTTAAGGTTAAATGCTCCTAAAAGTCCAGTCATCTTACAGAATAAGGGACCACAGAGCTGGAAACGCATGTCTGACACTTAGCTTGTTGGTCTGCCCTCCAAGCAAGGACGTCCGCTTAGCGAATGTGTGGAACCTGTTTCTTTATGTCAGGTCACTACATACAGTGCAAGTGTAAAGCCAATAACCCAAGTCTGGCTTCAAGGCACCACCTTATTTCCCTGGTTGGCTGTTCTTCATTGTTGGTTCATACATACAGGGCAGATGTAGAGCCAATACCACAAGCTGGTCACGGCACTACCTTTTACCCTGCGCTCTGGCTGTTCTGTTACGCGTGGTCATTACATACAGTGGCAGTGTAGAGCCCAATACCACAAGTTCTGGCTCTACGAGGCACCACCTTTACCCTGTGTCTGGCTTGTTTCTCTGCATGGTTTAATACATAAGGGCATATTTGTAGAGGCTAAATACCATCAAGTCTGGCTACAGGCACCACCCTTTACCCTCTTGGTAGGCTCTGTTCTTCTTGCAGGTCATACATTACACTGGGCAGTTGTAGAGCCAATCGCGAAAAGTTCTTGGCTCAGGCACCCACCTTTTACCTGGTAAATGGTCTGTACTTCTGCAGGTCAATACATACAGGGCAAGTGTAAGAGCCAATACCACATGTCTGGCTCAGGTCCAACCACTTTACCCTGGTTCCTTGCTCGTTTCATTTGCTCTTTCTGATTTGGAAGTAGATATGGTTTTTTGTGTGGCACTTTCTGTTTGGCTCAATAGTGCAGCAGGGTAAAAAATACATGTGTGCTAGCCCCATTCATACATGTCGCCCTAAATGTTTCCACCAGATATATAAATGACCACATGTGTGATCTGGTTAGCAGTCCATGATCTCTCAACAAGGGATTCCCTACCTAAAGCACTTTTACTACCTCTTGTGAAGAGACCCAGTGGCTAGACATGCCCCTGATGCAGTTGAAGAAAATGTGTTGTCAGAAAATGAACTATTGTTTAACTCCTATTTTAGTTAACCTTCTGTCAGACGCAGCTGGCCTGACAGGCACAGCTCAGTTTTGTTTCGCTCTCCTCTCCAAATTATCAGAAAATCTCCCCTCTCCCAGTTATTTCCTGATCTCACAGGTCACATCAGACCTTCTGGAGAGCAGATCTGACCTTTGTGGCTTTTCAGGCTCACTGCACCTTGCTTCTCTAAGTGTAAGGGTGCTTTCACACGGTGCGTTTTTGGTGCGTTTTTCAATGCACTTTTTGTGCAGGAAGGTACAGCAATTAATGCTGTACATTATTGCGCAAAAATCGCGGTAAATTTGCGGTCAAATTGCGGTAATTACCGTGATTTTTGCCGTTATTTTTGTGCAGCAATGTACAGCATTAATTCCTGTACCTTCCTGCACAAAAAGTGCATTGAAAAACGCACCGTGTGAAAGCACCCTAACTGTTTCTTCTGGTAAACATGCAACCTCTAAATCCGAGTGAATACTAATCAAGTAGCAGTTGAGTTCCTTGCCATTATTTTTTTCCCCCTAATTTTAATGTTTAGTCATAGGTAGGTCATAAAAACTGGAGGCTATGTGGTGGTTGTTGAGAAATTTGGTACTTTTTTGTTTTAATATTTTTATGGTTATTACTTTTTTTTTTTGGCATCTGATTTTTTATACTCTCTTTTAATTCATCCCTATGAAGGTCACTAATTACATTTAGAGTCCTGAAATTGAGACGCACTGCCCCTGAACTCAGAAGTGCCAGAGGTGCACCTGACAGAGGGTTAAGCACAATTTTAATCATTTTTGGTTGTCTTTTCTTTTTCTTTTTGAAAATCCTGAAATCCTGCAGTTTTCACTTTGGTTAGTAGGCCTATAAATATTCTGACACTTTCTATTCTGTAGAGAGAGATTTTCAGCAGTCTCCTCACTATGAGTACAGGCATGATTAGGCTGAGAGGTTAACATAGTATCCACCCTTCATTAAAGTAGATTTTTACAGCTCACCCTGCCTGCACAGTGACTTCTTCCCAGTTCATAGAGCATGCCTAGAAAATTCTCCTAAGTCAATGGGAACCATGCTGTAGACATGCTCCTATATCCATGAAGCTGCTGTAAAGCATCTCTCTAAATGTAGTTAATAGCACCTCAAGCAAGATGGCTGCCCCCATAATCATATACAGACCACAAAATAAAGAAAAACTATAATTAGAGAATATAAACGGCTAAAAAGAAAATAAAATGTATCAGTATCTTGTTTTAATTAGGAAAAAAATGGCAATAGATTGCCTTTTTTAACCCCTTAACGACCTTAGACGTATCCATACGGCCAGGTCGGTTGGGGGTTAACGCACCTGGACGTATGGATACGTCCTGAGGATCGCGCGAACTCTAAAGCAGAAGTTCGCATCGCGCGTGCGGGGGGGGCGGGGGGTGGTCAGCTGTAATATACAGCTGACATCCCGCTAGCGTCAGTCCCCGACCCCGATCGCTCCGGGGTGGGGGGGGTGGGGCGGTTAACCCCTTAATTATCGCGACGATCGGGTCGCAATAACTAAGGGAGACGCAGGAGGTGATCGCTCCTCCTGCGTCTCTGTCGGCGGCAGCAGCGCACGGATCGGGAGATCCGTGCAGCTCCGGCCTTCCTACAGACAGCACGGAAGGCAGAGAATGCCTTCCGGGTTGTCTGTGACGTCACGATGCCCGGCCGTGCCCTGTGGGCACGCCCCAGCATCATGACTGACAGTTGTCATAGGAACCAGTCATAGCAACAAGCTATGCACTGATTCCTATTGAATGAGAGATCTAAAGATCTCTCATTCAAATTCCCTATGGGGAAAAGTAAAATAAAAATGTGAAACAGTGAAAAAAAGTAAAAAAAAAGTGAAAAACAAGTAAAACACAAACACGAAAAATAAAATAATAAGACATGCACCGCCCTTTCCCCCTTTACAAACGTCAATCGCCCCAAAAAAGATCAGAAATAAAGTAATCATATTTGGTATCGTCATGTGCGTAACAACCTACCCAATAAATCTGTCATGTTAATTAACCCGTACGGTGAACGCCGAAAAAAAAGAAAAAAAAACAATCACAGAATTAAGATTATTGTTCATCCCGCAGCACAAAAAATGGAATAAAAAGCGATCAAAAACTCCTAGAAACGCCAAAGTTGTACCAATTAAAACGTCAGTTCATTCCACAAAAAAAAGGTCCTTAAACAGCTCTGTATACGGAAAAATAAAAAATGTATAGCTCTCAGAAGATAGCGATGCATAAATATTGTTTTACACACTAAAAACACTTTTCTTTTTTTTTTTTAAAAGTGCTTCAACATAAAAAAACTATATAAATAGGGTATCGCCATAATCGTAGCGAACCAAAGAGTAAAGCTAACTTATCACGGATACTGCACGGTGAGCCCTGTTAAAAAATAAAAATAAAAAACACTACAGGAATTGCAGTATTTTCTTCACCTTGGCCTCCAAAAAATGGATTTAAAAGCGATCAAAAAGCCTTGTCCCCCCCAAAAATGATACTAATAAAAACGTCAACTCATCTCGCAAAAAACAAGTCCATACACAGCTCCAAGCACAGAAAAATTTAAAAGTTATGGCTCTCAGACTATGGCGATGCAAAAACGTATTTTCCTGGTTGAATAAGTGTTTTTATTGTATAAAAGCAGTAAAACATAAAAAAATATACAAATTGGGTATCGGTGTAATCGTATTGACCAGCTGAGTAAAGCTACCATGTCATATATACCGTACAGTGACCGCTATAAATAATAAAAATAAAAAACACTACCAAGATTGCTGTATTTTGTTCAAAACATCTCAGAAAAACCTTAATAAAAAGTGAACATAGCATCATATGCCCCCCATAATAGTACCAATAAAAACTTCAACTCATCCCGCAAAAAAAAAGCCCATACACAGCTCTGCACACAGCAAAATAAAAAAGTTATGGCTGTCAGAATAGGACAACATAAAAAACGCATTTTTTTATAGACTTATTTCTACTGTGTAAAAGTAATAAAACAGAAAAAACTATATAAAATCTATATCATTGTAATTGTACCGACCCCCATTAGTAAAGTTATCACATCATTTACACTGCACGGCGAATGCTGTAAAAATTGAAACTCAAAAAACACTGACCGAACTGCATTTTTCCCCCCATTTTCATTGCCCAATGCTAAAAAAAAAAAAAACTATGGAACACCTGTGCATCCAAAATGCACAGTACAACACCCTAGATGAGATCCCTGATGGGTGTTGAACCCAAAATGGGGCGACTTCTAGGAAGGTTTTCGACCTGTTCTGTACTTTGGGGGCTTTGCAAATGCGACATGGCGCCCACCAAAATCTGCATTCCAAAAGCCAAAATAGCGCTCCCTCCCTTATACGCCCTGCCATGGGGCCCACAACAGCAGTTTACACCCACATGTAGGGTATTGCCGAACTTGGAAGAAATTGCTTAACAAAGTTTTAGGGTTCTTTTTTCCAGGATTTCTTGTATATATGAAACATTTTAAGCTAAAATTGCAGATTATTGAAAAAAAATTTTTTTTTAATTTTAACAGCCTTATGCTAAAAAAAAATTTGTGAATCACCTGTGGGGTCTATATACTCAATGCACCCCTGGATATATTCATTAAGGGGTGTAGTTTCCAATATGCGGTCTATTTAGGGGTGTTTATTAAGTTTTAGCACCTTAGGGTGTCCCCAAACCTGAAATGGCGCCTAAATAAAATCGTATTGAAAATGAGACCCCAGAGTATAGTAGGTGCTCCTCCTATTCTGGGGCTTGTGGTTGAGCCAAATAATGCACTGGGGCCATATATGGGATATCTCTAAAAACGGCAGACCTGGGGGAATTGATATTAAGTTGCATTTACCTAGTCACATTTACCGTATTCCAGATGAATAATGATAAATATTGAAAATCTGCAAAAAAAGTGAAATTTTGAAATTTCAACCTCCACTTTGCTTTAATTTCTGTGAAATATCTGAAGGGTAATCAAACTTCCTAAATAGTGTTGTAAATATGTTAAGGGGTCTAGTTTCTCAGATGGCGTCACTTATGGGGGTATCTAACATGCAGGCCCCTGAAAGCCACGTTAGAACTGGAGTGGTCCCTAAAAAAAATGTATATTGCAAAATTTTCTTGAAGATGTGAGAAATTACTACTAAATTTCTAAGCCCTCTAATGTCGTAAAAAAAAAAAAAAAGACATTTAAAAAAATGATGCCAACCTATAGTGGACATATGGTAGATGCTAGTTATAAACTATTTTGTGGTGAATAATTATCTGTCTTGCACGCAGAAATTTTGCAACTTTCAAAATCGCAAATTTTTCCAAATTTTCATTAAATTTTGATATTTTTCACAAACAAACAAGGATTGTATGGATAAAAATTTCTTACTAACTTAAAGCACAATGTGTCACGAGAAACACTCTCTGAATCACATGAATAGGTAAAAGTTTTTCAAAAAGTTATTCTCGCATAAATTGACACATGTCAGATTTCAAAAATAGGGCTGTGTCAGGAAGGTCAAAACAGGCTGGGTCCTTAAGGGGTTAAAGACCTTTTGTATAGTTGAAAAGCATCATTGGACTAGGAGAAGCTGGATGGTCATTTTGATGAATGGCCTACCATTTAGGCTGTTCTGACCCAGCTGTTAGGAGGTGCTGGGAGCAGTGGTTGCGTGAGGGCATGCATACATGAGGGAAAAGGCCAAGACAGGCTACCAGTAAAAGAGGATAGCCTGATTTATTGACAAGCACAAGCAGTTTCCCAAATTTTTCCTTTTCTACCATCCAGACACAGGGAGCACCTTCATCACACACCCAGCCTATTTTCATACACTTAGCGGAGGACATTTGGTGCCCTTTAGGTGTTTTTCACACTGACAACCAGCTACTGTTGGCTTTGTATGAAGTGCTGTCATACATGAAAAACCTGGACTGCTACAGACTGGAACCATATTGTTTTCGGTCATAAATCCAGGTTCTGTTTGTGATTTAACAAAGGTCAGGTTCACGTATGGAGGCTTCATGAGTGCTTCAGTCCTATCTTGGCTGTGTAGCAACAGACTTGCCCAATTACTGGTGTGGCGATCTGAGAAGTCATTGCATTCAACATTTGGTCAACCCTAGATGTGATATGAGGGAGACTAAGAGCTCAGCAATATGTGCAGGACATCCTGTGGTCACATGTGTTGACTCTCATAGCAGGGGCTTCAGTTGGAATTTTTCAGCAGAATAATACTCGCCCACACACACAAATGGTTTCCCAGGAATGTCTCCACCAGATTGCTATACTTCTTGCCCGGTCATCAGATTTAACATCACTTGAGCGATTATGGTACCAGCTGGGACGGCAGCTTCTGCAACCTACACGCAGTTTGTGCCAAGGCTTAGAGTTTGGTAAACAGATGCTAGAGCCTCCTTTCAATCATACAGTTTTCCCCAATGAATTTGACTTGCGCTGTAATATTGTGATCACTTATATATATCATCATTACATTTCACATATAAAGTTTTATTTGATTCCAGCTGCCTATTTGTGTATTATCTTTTTTTTTTTTGTCAATGAGTGTATTTTGACATTAATTAAAATCAGTTAGGATAGGTGAGGGGAGGAAACGAGACGCAGGAAAATATTTCTATCCTCTTTTTATTTTTACCTACTATAAAGATGTTTCATGCAATATTTTCTAGTATGAGGCAGTTGTTCAGAAATGTACTTGCCATTGCTTGAGCAATTATTTACAAATGGAGTCAGACCGGGATTTCTGAGCAGATTTCATGCACTGGAGATAAGAGAGGGGGTAATGGTACAGAATGTTAGTATTGTATCTGTAGTTTGTGGAGGGAGATTTGTAAATGAAAATTCACCTGAATTATGGCAGAAAATGTACCAATAATGAGGAGCCACATAAACCACAAATAGACTTACAAAAAGAGAAGTGCTGTGACTGTGTATTATCAATATATAACCAAAAAAGAGAGAAACCGGAAACACAGAAAATCACTTTCAAATGATACACCTGGGCAGTGGATGTATCTGGATGCTGGTGTTGCTTGGCCTACTGATGTGGGATTGCTGGAAGGTGTAGTGCACTGGCTTTCCTCATGGCACTAAACCTGTAACACTTCACAGGTAGACCATACAAATTTACAGGTTTCTCTAGCTCTAACATTGGTTTCTCAGACAGTTCTCCTCTGGACCACTCCTGGGACGGTTCCCCATTCTGCCCTACAAGACTACCTTGTCTCTCACTTTCTTCTCGTCCAAGTCCAGCTGTTCAAGGTGCTGCCGTCTGGTTACTCTCTCCCCATGTCCCTCTTCTCTCTCTGTGTCTACACGCTGTTCTTGTTTTTCCACTCTCTTTCATTCCAGTGAGCATCCTGGATAATGGTATTCCTCCTAGACTACTCCACTTCACTGCTGGCTGGTGAGGAAATGAAAAAAACAAAACCACAGAAAAATGGGACATGAATTACCAAAAAAATACAAAGCCACACTTACAGCTCAATGGCTGGTGGATATACTCAAACCCAGCAGCAGGCGTCTCTGGCCCTTGTGCTACATGGAAAAAGGTGCCGTTAATTAATGAGCAAATGCTCTAGATACTAGTTCACACCAGCATGCAAAAAGCCACAGTATAACACATGGGGAGACTGCAAAAAATGCAACAATACCGATGAAAATTGCATATAGATAAAGCGATACAAAGGGTAACGCCATTTTATACAGTTAACACCATGCTGATTTCAACTTATATCACCCACAAAAAAATGGGCAAGCTGTCCAGCACTTAGAAGGTGCACTGCACAAAATACTTGTACTCTAAGCTCCCCAGTATTTTAGGGCAAAAAGATAACATACTGGAAAAATATCAAAATATGAGGTATTAGTTGATACAGTAGCTACAGTACGCAAGCACGCAAGCCAACGGCAAGGCTCCTCATTTCTTGCGAGACGCCTGCTGCTGGTATTCAGTATATCCACCAGCCATTGAGCTGTAAGTGTGGCTTTGTAGTTTTTTGGCGAGGAGATGACCCCTATTATGCTGGAACAGGATCCTATTCTTAACTTGACCAACAACAATTAG
>JAODAL010051351.1:0-26734 GCA_025379985.1 Phyllomedusa bahiana
ATTTTGGGTCTTGGATACGGTTTAGTCAATAACATTATGGGGGGACTATCAAATATTGTAAATATTTGGCAGAAATTTTTTAGAATTTATATATTTTTGCTTGGAAATTTTTGGTCGGGGTATAATTTTTGGTCAGAAACTTTTATAGGGTGGTTTTTTGCGGACTTGTATATGAACTGACCCACAAAATACAGATAGACTGTACCTTTGTAAATCCGCACAATCAAATCCAAAAACAATGGCACAATTGCTTTTTTTTTCTTGTGACCCCAGAAATAACTTTTTAATTTTCTGGGTCGATTGGTTGGGGCTGGGGGATGGGGGGGGCCATCGGGTGGGGACGGGGATGGGGGGGGGGGAGCCCGGGGGGGGGCCCAGATGCCCCAACTGTATGGGCCCCAATATTTTTGATGGGGGCCCTCCCGACGCTTGACCTCGTGCCTAACTTTGGGATATCTGCATCTATAAACCTGAGTAGCCTTTTCAAACCGGGTTTTTTTGATATTAGCCCTGAGGGGTAAAACTTTATAGAGCACTTTTGACAACTGACAACTTATCACAATGGTGCCCAGTTTCAATGTACCACAACACTTTTTAGCCTGTTTATGCTTTTAAACGTAAGGTCTACAAAAAGGTCATATATCCGCGTTAAGGAATTACTTTTGATATCTCATGTAATGGGTTAATTTTTACCTTTTTTGTATACTATCCTGAAATGCACAAGTTTTTTTGAGATTTGAGTGTGTGCACTATTAAATTTCCTATATCAGTCCCCGAGAGGGTGAAAAGGACACTAAAACAGTTGGGGTATTTCTATTAAGGATAGTGTGTGGGGAAAAGGGGCCGGGGTTAAAACCGGGGGCCCCCTTTTTGGGGTGAATACCTCGTGTTTTTCCCTTGTAGAGTTGAGTAGATCAAGTAGGGACCCAGTAGGTTACCTCTAGAGATGGGCAATTTCTCAAAAATTGGTCGGCACTTCGCCGAATTTTCCGACAAAATTCGTTTTCGTTTCCCAATACTTCGGCACAATCACGTTTAAAAACCTATTTTCCCCTGCCCAAGCCGCAGGTCTGTAGAACGTTGTCCAGCTTAAAAATGCGAGGGAGCTTGGTTTGGTCTTCATACAATGTTGTGTTTTTTGTATGACACGCACAAAGACTCCGCCCTCTTTGAACGCTTCACTATAAAAAGCCCGGCACTTTAAGGGGCAAAACTGACCAAAAACTGAAAGGGGGGAAAGTAGCCTATAAAGTCTGGCACAAAAGCTGGAAAAAAAAAAACTGAGAGCTCAGGTGCAACATAGTGACAGAGGTGTGGAGGTGACTGGGCGGCAGCCACAGAGCATGAGTCAGACAGTGGCACAATGACATTCTGGAAGTGGCAAAACAGAACGCAGGCCGAGAGTGGCACATTACCCAGTGTGGAGGTCCACGGTGGCAGCAGCAATGAGGTCAGTGCAAGTGGCAACATGACAAATTCTGGAGCTTCAAAAAAGGAGTAGCGCCAAAAGTGGTACAATAGACACAGTGGTGGAGGGCAACGGCAGGAGCAACGCATCAGCATAGAGGTCAACAGTGGCACAATGACACAGTGTGGAGGGCACGGCAGCAGCCACAATCAGCATCATTGAGGTCAGACAGTGGCACAATGACAAATTCTGGAGGTGGCAAAAAACGGAGTAGGGCCACAGTGTGGAGGGCACGGCCAGCTAGCCACGGTCAGCAACATGAGGTCAGGGACAGTGTGCACAAGTGAAACACAGTGTGGGGAGGGCACGACAGGAGTCACAGCAGCAGCATGAAGGTCAGATAGTGGCACAATGACATTCTGCGGTGGCAAAATAGTATTAGTCCACAGAGAGAGCGGTCACAATGACAGAGAGCGGCAGGTCACACTACCGGCGGCAGCACAGCATGAGGTCAGCAGTGAGGCACAATGGACAGAGAGTGGAGGTGATGACAAGGAGCAACCACAAGAGGTCAGAGGAGTGGCACAATGGACATTCGGAGGTGTCAAAACAGTATCCAGGCCGCAGAGTGGCACAATGACACAGTGTGGAGGGCACGGCAAGCATAGCCACAACAGCAGCATGAGTTCAGACAGTGGCACAATGACAAATTCTGAGGTGGCAAAAACAGGAGAAGTCCACAGTGTGGAGGGCACGGGCAGCAGCCACGGCAGCAGCATGAGGTCAGACAGTGGCACATGCACTAGATGGGAGGGCACGACCGGAGTCACAGCAGCAGCAGAGGTCAAGAAGTGGCACAATACATTCTGCAGTGGCCAAAATATTATTAGGCCACAGAGCGGCACAATGACTGATAGCGGAGGTCACGGCGGTAGCAGCATGAGGTCCGGCATTGTCACAAGAACAGAGAGTGGGAGGTGATGACAGGAGCAATCAGCATGAGGACAGAGAGTGGCACATATGACATTCTGGAGGTGGCAAAACATACCATGCCGCAGAGTGGCACAAAATGGACACAGTGTGGATGTCACGGCAACAGCGAACAGACAGCAAGCAGCATGCATGAGCACATAAAGTGGCACAATGGCAGAGTGTTGAGGTGGGTGGCAATACTCAGTCCTGGTAAAGACGGTGTAGCAGATGGAGCAACTATCAGCAGATGGTGGTGGCATCGCAGGGCGTGTGGGCGGCTCAGAATTGGTGGGCTGAGGCTAGGTAGTTTGAACCCAGACTGACGTCCTAAGGCATTGGAGAGTGGAAATCCCTGGCCGATCCACGCCTGATTCAACTTGTACAAAGGTCATCCCGTTCAACATATTCCCGTGGACAAGCGGGTTCTCCTTGTGGTAACGATGGCCCCCGCCGCACTGAAACACCCTCTCAGATGCCACACAACTGGCCGGGCCAGGACGCTTCTCCACTGCAATACTCCAATTTGCGGCCACTACATCCCAGTGATGGCTGCCCAGTAGTCCAGCGATCTTCTAAACTGGGGTGGCAGATTGCAGTCCAAGGTAGGCCACAACCTGTTGTTCAGGGAATGCTCCATGTCCTGCCTTGCTTCTGCTCTCCTGGTGACTGCCCTCCTCACTAGGCGGGTGAAGGAAGCTGCATCATTATTGACTCCAGACTTAGGTTACTGCTGATGGATGCTGGTAACTGCTCCTACCCCCCCACTCCCCCAGCAGCCGCGGCAGTACTACGTGAGCGCTGAGGAAACCCCCCCTTCAGGACCTTTCAGAGGAGGGACAGATGCCGCACATAGGCGCGGCCAACTGATTACAGTAATTTCCCTATAGGTATTTTGAGTTTATTGTCTTCCCGTCTCATAGCTGGGAAAAAAGGCTCCCATTTTGGAGCCGGTAGCCGAGGGTCCCAATAGGGTGGAGAGCCAGAGTCATCCCTCTGCCGGAGGCTGACTATTCGTCTGTCACTAATCCAGGCCAAATTAAGCATGCTGCGGGACATCTGCACAAGTGACTCCGAGGATCCCTGCCTCCATTTCCACTGTAGTACGCCACGGTGCTTGGGAGTCATCACGTAGCCCTCGTCTTCTCATCTCATCCACGCTCCTCCACAGCTCCTGCTCCTCCTCTCTGTCACCTGGGTAAATAATAATCCACTCATTTCAACCAGTTACAATGCTTCTGCACCAATGTCCTCCTCCTCCTCCTCCTCCCATTTCAGTCCCCACCGGACTCCATGTGGCCACGAGATTTAGTCGCCACATCTCCAGTCCCCTGCCCAGACAGAATTTTTCAGCATACCTGTTTTCCAGACAGTGAAGCAGTGTAAGTGACGTTATTCATCCCGTAGGTCCCTGGCGACTGACAAATAACGTGGCCTCCTCCCTCGAATGTCTACAACAAACTGCAGTGTCACGCATGAGCTTCCACTGGCTGACATCAAAGTACACAGGGGGGTACTTCTGTCTGCCTGGACATCAAAAATCGTTAATTGGCCTTTCTCTGTTCATAACAGTCGTCCATACATGTGCAGGCTGGAATTCCAGCGGGAGGAAACAATCGCATATCAGAGCGTGTTGGGGAGGCTGTTCTGCCGCTGCAACTCGAGAGGGTGTTCCTGGCTTTGTACTGAATGGATAAAGTGCATGTGCACAGTTTCCCCTCGCCATTTTTTCAGAATGTTCTGGAAGAATCAGGTGTGAAGACTTCAGGAACCTTTTTAACAAACCAGATTGAACAAACGAAGCAATGCGCCATGCAGTTCGCATGGACATCCCTCCTCGGTGCAGCGCGGACACCAAATGTTCCTCCCATTGTCCCGTCACCATGTTCCTATTTGCAGTTTGCGCGAGAAAGCCACACATCGATTTCTTGCTGTGCACTGACGCGGAAGGCAGTTCCATCCCCTGTGTGACTTCGTTCGCCGATGCAAGCTAGGTGTAGAACAGCGTGACACCGCTGTGCCCTTAGCACACATTTTGTATGATGGAGCAGTACTTTGAGCAGAGATGTGTTGGTGGTGGTGGAGGAGCGAGGAGGCGGACATTGGCGCAGGAGCACAGTTTGACAACGTGGAGGAGAAAGCGGACGTCTTCCTGTCCAAGTTGTTGTGTGCCTGGGCAGGAAGCACATTTCATCCCAGTGGCCGTACAGGCCATGAACTGCCCTGACCGTAGTTACAGCTCCAGACCGTCCGCTCTGGGCCGAGTACCTTGGAAACAAACCGATAGTGCTCAAGGACAGCCCACTTTCAGTTCAACATATATAATGGAAGTGCTGGTACTGGCCTTTTTGGGAAAGAAATTAACGGCTTGGAACTCTCCATCTTCAGGCTCGGCACAAGCCAATAGTTCTCTGAATGGTGCAGAGTCCACCATTTGGAAATGAGGTAACTGCAGTACCACAACTTTGGACAGGACCACGGTCAGCTGCTGCACCTTAGGATGGGTTGGACGCATACTTTGTCTCTTTACAATCGCCTCTCTGAACGACTGCTGGAGCGCCAGTGAGTAGCGAGGAGCAGGAGGCATCTGGACCGGGAGAGGATGTCAAAGAGAAACAGCTGCCTTCTGCATAGTGGTTGTCCTGTGATCTTGCTGAAATGGCATGCGTGCCACGGCCCGCTGCTGCTTTGCTGCAGCGGCAGGATGGACCGAACCACATCTGAGTGCAACGTTTCTCCCAGGCCCTACCGGATGTTGACGCTGCATGTGGTTGACCAGTGCCGTGTGTGCCAACGTTAGCTCCCTGGCCACTCTTCACTTTCTGCCCACAGATTCTACATAGACCCATAATCGTCTCCTCCGGTTCTTGATGCAAGAACTGCCACACCGCCGAGTATCTGATTAAAACACCGCCAACGCTCCGCACTGTATACTACTGCCCGCCGCAGCCGGTGTAGTTTCGCTGAGGACCCGCTGTGCCGCTACTGTCTTGGACCTGCAAAGCGGGTTTTTCTACCCCGTGGCCGCTTGCTCCCGACCTCCACTACGCGTGCTAACCGCTGCTGACTCACGGGCCACACAACCCACTTTTCGCTGGCTGCGCCGCTGCCTGACGCGGCAAGCTGACGCCCTCCCTACTTCTCCTACGATGATGAAGCCCTTGCTTCACCACCCGGGCAACCAATTGCGGTCGGGCTACATCATGCACTATTTGTGTTTCATCGTCACTACTGGTCCCTCATCACCGTCTTTTGGTAATCCTAGGCTGACCTCTAACCACATTACCACCCATTCCACTCTCCACCATCTATACTTTGCCGCCTACTGCAAGAAGCTGGGATATTGTGCCCCATTTCTTCGCTGCCAAGTAGCTGCTGACTGCCCTGCTCAACTTGTTCATCCTCGCTATATAGTGGCGCTGAGCCCAGACCACATAGTAGATCACTGGCTGAGGAACTGGATGTACAGAGCGGGCTGAGGATAGTTGAGGGCCACTGACCCGCTCCCGGGCCATGCCATCTAATTTATGTGTCTGGAGGTTCCCACCTACTCTTGGCTGGGGTTGTCAGGATGTCAATCCGGGAGGAAGAGGATGACCTAGTCTACCAATCAAAGAACGCCTTGGGGTTTCTGAAACAACACACTCCGCTTGATGACAGCGGCAGTTTGTGGCCATCACCGAGTGACCCCTGCTAGCGACGTCCCCTTGCTGTGCTGTCGACCTGGGCCGTTTTCAGAAATGTTTTGGTGCACTGCCACTTGCAGTTGCAGAGCCTGCCACCTCTCTGTCTGGACATACTGTTTGTTCTAAATTGTACAGATCACTGTTTTATGAAGCTATCTGTATATGAATAAATATACACCCTGTTTTTGACTCCAAAGAACCCTGTAACAATCATGGGTAACCCTTGATATAATTGCGCTCCACAAATGCCATTGAAAAATTTTACTTGTATGTGTCGTTTACAATGCACCTGGTGGTGTTTTACTAAATGTAAAAGCACAAACAGGCTTATTAACCTTCGCTTGTGAAATTATGCTACAAGAAAAATGTATATATATCGGTGTATGAAAAAGACGGTTCATTTTTGTCAGCAACAGCAGCAAAACAACGCTAATTAACCCCTGGATGTAAATGGCGCAATAGAATTGAGCAACCACAAACTAGTAGCTTTGTAGCGTGTTTTTACAATGGTGTATTTTCTTCTACGCCACAGCAACAAGAGATAAAATTGGTAATTATCTTTGCTTTGTAATTAGGCTACCAAAAAAAAATATAAATATTTGGCGTTTGAAAAAGACGGTTTTTTTTATTTTTGTCAGCACACGCAACAAAAACAACCGCTGAATTAACCCCTGGATGTAAATTGCTGCAATAGAATTGAGCCACCACAAACGTAGTAGCTTTGTAGGCTTGTTACAATGGAGTATTTTCTAACGCCACACACAAGAGAATAAAATTGTAATTAAACCTTTGCCTTGTGAATTAGGCTAACAAAAAAAATATATATATTTGGCGTTGAAAAAGACGGTTTATTTTTGTCAGCACACCAGCAAAACAACTCTTAATTAACCCCTGGATGTAAATGCGCATAGAAAATTTAGCCACACAAACAAGTAGCTTTGTAGCGTAATACAATGGCGTAGATTTTCTGTGTCTATCAACACAACAAGAGATAAAATTGTAATTAACCTTTGCTTTTTGAATTAGGCTACCAAAAAAAAAATAATAATATGGCCGTTGAAAAAAGAAAACGGTTTATTTTGTCAGCACACCACAAAAAAACGCTTAATTTAACCCAGATGTAAATTGCGCAATAGAATTGAGCCACCACAAACTAGTAGCTTGTAGCGTATTACAATGGCGTATTTTCTACGCAACACAACAAGAGATAAAATGTAATCAACCTTTGCTTGTAAATTACGGCTACCAAAAAAAAATATATATATTTGGCTTGAAAAAAGACTGTTAATATTTGACAGCACAACCAGCAAACAAAACGCATTAATTAACCCCTGGGATGTAAATTGCGCAATAGAATTGAGCCACACAAACTAGTAGCATTGTAGCGTGTGACATTGGCGTATTTCTACGCCACACAACAAGAGATTAAATTGTAATTAACCTTTGCTTGTGAATTAGGCTACACCAAAAAAAAAATATATATATTTGGGCGTTGAAAAAGAAGTTATATATGATTGTCAGCACACTAGCAAAACAACGCTTAATTAACCCCTGATGTAAATGCGCATAAAAATTGAAGCCACCACAAACTAGTAGCTTTGTAGCGTATAACAATTTAGTATTTTCTACGCAACACAACAAGAGATAAAATTGTATAAATTAACCTTTGCTTGTGAATTAGGCTACCAAAAAAAAATATCTATAATTTGGCGTTGAAAAAGAGGTTTATTTTTGTCAGCACAGCACAAAACAAACGCTTAAATTAACCCCTGGAAGAAAATTGCGCAATAGAATTGAGCCCCCACAAACTATAGCTTGTAGCGTATTCAATGGCGTACTTTCTAACGCAACACAACAAGAGATAAAATTGTAATTAACCTTTTGCTTGTGAATTAGGCTTACCAAAAAAAAAAATATATATATGGCTTTGAAACAGACGGTTATATTTTTTGTCAGCACAGCAGCAAAACAACGCTAATTAACCCTGTATGTAAATTGGCGCAATAGAATTGAGGCCACCACAAACTAGTAATCTTTGTAGCGTGTTACAATGGCGTATTTTTCTACGCCACACAACAAGAGAGAAATTTTAATTACCTTTGCTTGTGAATTAGGCTACAAAAAAAATATATATATATTGGCGTTGAAAAAGACGGTTTTTATTTTTTGTCAGCACAACAGTACAAAACAACGATTTAATGAACCCCTGGATGTAAATAGGCAATAGAATATATCCAGCCAAAAATGAAGTATATATTATGTAAAAACGCGGTTTCTTTAAATGAATACACAGGAACTGGCTTAGAACCCACTTGGATATTGAATTTATATGCAGCTGCAGTGGACGCACACCTGTATTTCAGATCCAATACCCCAAAAAAATCAGAAATAGAAACATTCAGAGAACAGTCTCATCTGAGACAAGCAGAGACAACCCCGAACAAAAATCGCTGGTAAAAATCAGTTCTTAGAAAGCGCTATCACCCGCAGCAGCACCTTCCCTGTCAGTACAGTGAAGGATGTGAGCTCCCAGCGGCGCGCTCTCGGTTCTTAAATAGTGCGGTGACTCAACAGAATCCCGCCGTCTCTGATTGGCTTCACTCTGCACATGTCCATGCAGCTATGCCCTTCTTCCTCCAGAGTGCATTGCCCCCAGGTAACGCCATGTGCTCGCAGCCATTTTATCAATGAAAAGCACACTTGTTCACCCGAATACCTCCAAAGTTCGACTTCGTTCCGAACCCGAATTTTCCTGAAATTCTAAACGAATTTCACCACTTCGTTAAATCGATTTCGCCCATCTCTAGTTACATGTTTCCATTCTAGTCCCTTCTTGTAGCCGTTTTTTGGTGTATATGTACCGTTTTTGTTAGAGGTTTGATTCTCTGTTTTGTAGGTATAGTGTGTGTTCTTTGTCTTAAATTTTACCCCATTTTATGGCCCAATTCTAAAAAAACTGGAACAATTGTGCACTCAAAATGCACAATTTACCCCTAGTTGAGATCCAATTAGAATTCAACATGAGGTGACTTCTGGAAGGTTTCACCTGTTCTGGTACTTTAGAGGCTTTGTAAATACAACATGATCCCACAAAAGACTGCGTTCCAAAATCCAAATAGCTCTCCTCCCTTGTATGCCCTGCCATGCACCCAAACAGCAGTTTACACCCATATATTGGGCAGTACCAAAGTTGGAAGCAATTCTGTTATACGTTTTAGGATGCATTGTTCCAGTATTCATTGTAAAAATGAAGCATTTTAAATTAAAATTGCAGATTGTTTGAAACATTTCTTTTTTGCATTTTCACAGCCCAACGCTTAAAAAAAATGTATGAAAAACCTGTGAGGTCGATATACTCACTGTGCCCCTGCATATATTCCTTAAAGGGTGTAGTTTCTAATATGGGATCTTTTTAGGGTGTTTCCTACATTTTAGCAACTTAAGGTGTCCACAAACTTGTAATTGTGCCTAAAATATCAATAAAAATGAGACCCCGTAGTCCGGTAGGTTCTCCTCCGATTCTGAGGCTTCTGGTTGATCCAAAATTGCACTAGAGCTACATATGGGCTATTTCTAAAAATGGCAGAATCGTGTTATTCAATATTGTGTCACAATTCCCTGTTATCATCTACTGTGTCCCAGTGAATAATGAATAAATATTAAAAACTGCCAAAAAAGTGACATTTTTTAAATTTCACCTACATTTCACTTTCATTTTTTGTGAAACACTTAATGGGTTAATAAACATCCTAAATGCTGTTTTGAATACTTTAAATGTTGCAGTTTCTTAGATGGAGTCGTTTATTGGGGTAACTAGCAAAAAGGCCCCTTAAAGCAACATCAGAACTGGACTGATCCCTAAAAAATCAATGCTGCAAATTTTCTTGAAACTATGAAACATTACTGCTAAATTTCGAAGCCCTCTAATGTTGTAAAAAAAATAAATAAAAGGACATTAAAAAATGATGACAATGTACAGTGGACATATGGTAGATTTTATACTACTTTGTGTGGAATAACTGTCTTATACGCAGAAATTGTAGAACTTTGAAAATGGCAATTTTTTCAAAAATTTTACGATATTTTGATATTTTTCACAAACAAATTAGGATTCTATGGATCAACATTTTGTACTATATTAAAGCACACTGTGTTGCGAGAAAACATTCTATGAATCACATGGATAGGTAAAAGAATCAAAAAGTTATTCCCACATAAAGTGACACAGGTCAGATTTAATAAATGGGGCTCTGTCAGGAAAGTCAAAACTGGCTGAAGAGATAATAGGTTAAAGGGGTTAAACTTGAATTGAAATATGAAAACAATGCATTTATTAATCAAACTCACTTTCAAATATTGATTTTTGTGTCTCACTAAAATAATGATATATTATGAGAGACAATTACAATTCTCAGAGATGATGAGAAGACATTAAATATTCTATGATTAGTATACACAGATGTAAATTAAATTGGTTAACTTAATGAAGACGAGTCCCTGGATAATGATCTGCAAGGCATTAAAAGCCAGGAGAGCTCCATGTGCCTCATACATTTCTTATGGATGGTCTGTGATGCTGCACAAGATCACTTCTTCTTGTCCAAGCAGATATTGCTGTAGCTGAATCTGGAATAAGAGACATATGAAAATTGATGGGTTAATTGGTGATTCTACAAGCAAAGAACTTATGATGCCCAAGATGGTGAATTAAAGCATCATAAATGCCAACATTTATAGTAAGAAGATGAATTTAACTGTATTAAACACATTATATATAAATTCGATTTTTGGGACTAGGGTGAATGATGCAAAACACCACAGCAATGGATCAAAGATTGGGGAAGGCTCCTTAGCAAAGACATTGGTGGCTAAAGCAAATAATGATGGGATTACATATGCTAGATACGTGGGAGATAATTTTCACAAGATCCTACTAGTGCTCTCATGTCAGTGTTGAAGACCTTGGTAAAAAACAAACAAACACTGATTAAAATGAAAATAAACATATGCTGCAACTACAAAGACAAAAGAAGGAATTCAGAGGAACACATAGATTTATCACTAGAGACATCAGAGATTGTTCTTCTATCATCTTTTTTATATAACTTTATAATCAAATGAAAGTTCCTTAAAAAATGGTCAAATATCCAGAATTATAAGAAAACAGCTGGATTAAGATTTTTGGAAAACTATAACAACACCCAACAATGCATAGAAGTAATCAGTCATCAATCACTGAGCTCTTGATCTTGGGGTTCCCGAATATTACTGGTTACAAGGCCGTTGCTTTTTTTATTTTAATTCTAATAGTTTTCATCCTCACTCTCCTGATAAATACTATGGTCATTGTGTTGGTGTCCATCAAGCCGCAGCTCCATTCTCCCATGTACTTCTTCCTCCAGCAGTTATCACTTGTTGAATCCACCTTCCTGACTCTAATTGTTCCTAATATGTTGCGTGTTATATGGCTGGAAGGAGCCACCATCTCTGTTATAGGTTGTATGACACAAACCTACCTGTATTGTTCCATAGGGAGCACAGAATGTTACCTCCTCACAGTCATGGCTTATGACCGCTACTTGGCCATCTGTAACCCTCTTCGCTACAACACCATCATGAGTACAAGGCTTCAGCATCTCTTGGTCATCTATTGTTGGGTTTTCGGCTTCCTCCTGACACAGATCACTCTTAATTTTCTTTGTCGACTTGAGTTTTGTGGTCCTCATGTGATTGACCATTTTTTCTGTGATCTTGTTCCATTTGTTGAGCTTTCCTGTTCTTACAAGTTTGCCATACAATTAGAGATCCTGATTGTTGCTGTCCCTATAATGGTTATACCTTTTATTTTAGTTAAAATTAGTTACATTTGTATATTTGTAACAATTTTTGGTATCTCCTCTGCAGAAGGAAGGAAGAAAACCTTCTCTACCTGTAGCTCTTACCTCATTGTGGTCATCATGTTCTATGGAGCCTTAAACCTTGTCTACATGATTCCAGCTAATGGATACACCTTGACTATAAACAAACTAATTTCTTTTCTGTACGTTGTAGTGACTCCTTTTTGTAACCCAATCATTTACTGCCTGAGAAACCAAGAAATGAGAGCTGTATTGGAGAAGTTATTTAGTAGGAGAAGTAGAAAAGTAGACAAAAAAGTGAAGTATAATAAATAATTAAATTAATAACTTACATTTGTTAATTAATTAATTGTAATTTAAAGGAAAATCTCCATCAGAAAGGGTTTTCTCTTAAACAAAAAAAACAATATTCCTAAAAAAATTCAAAAATCATTCCCAGTCCCTAGTTGCAATACAGAGATAAAACGACTGATGGGGCCAACTAATCTCAATTTGCAGTTGATGCTGCAAAAAATGTTTATCTGCATGAAGTGTGATTACAAAATTAGAAATATTAGGTAACAACAGCATGATTGCATTATTGTTCTCTGAATAGACCTGGATAAAGATAAGGCTAGACTAATAGGGCAATGACAAGAGACATACTTGAAGTACAATATCAGCAGAGCATCTAATCTCATTTACTGCTGCTATAAGGGAAGGAGAAGATCTGCAATGTAGTCTCATTAAGAATACTCGGTAATGACACAATGATTGTTGTTCTCTGGACAGGGCTGGGTAAAAATTCGACTAAACCAATTGGGCAATGACAAGGGCAATAAATTAAAGGATAATGGGTCAACCATTTTCTTCACTGGGATGGTTTCCTGCTTTCTTCACACCTGCTGATTAGTAGGACTAGAAGAGAATTGTCAATCAGTTCTCACTGCCTTGGTATCAGAGCTTACAGCGGGAAAGTTGAAGAGAGAAATCAGGAAGTCAAGTACGTAGAGGGACACTTAAACATTATTTAAAAAAATAAACAAAAATCTAATTAAAAATTCATATAATAGTCACACACAGATTCTCAATATGTTAAAAATATATTAGTGCCCCTTTAAATACTTGTATATATGTCTTAATGTCCCAGACAAAATCGAACCCATTAAGATACCAATGAGAAAAGCCCCGACAATCGACAGCTGAGTCTGCTCAATTGCACCAGCTTCTATATTTTTGTATATTTGCAAAGGACCCTGTTTGGCAAGGATTCCATATTTTGTCTAACTTCACTGTCCAGTCATGAACCTGTGTTTTTGATACTATAAAGGAATAAAATAAATGCTCCAGGTGCTACAACATAAACAGTTGTGTCCGTTCACTCCCACAGAAATATTATCCATTCATAGAAATTGTTATATAAGTACATTTGCAAAAAAACACAGGTGAATATTTTGACATCACATGGATTTTTGCATTAATTACTGATGTAGCAAAGATAAACTTGATAGATAACTTTCTGTGTCGTGATATCATGGTGCGTGACCTCAACTTTTTCACTGCTTTTCAATGTCTGAGCTTGAGTGAGCATTTCTTGATGCAATCAGGTTTCAGAAGACCTCACTAGACATATTATAGAAATGCATGAAGCTAGAAAAGGCTACACAACTATTGCTAAACAACTCGGTGTACATTAATCTATTGTCAAACAAAGTTTATACAAATAGAGAAAATGCAGGACTTTTGCTGCACTCTCTGGGAGTGAGTACCCTGTTCAGATCACTTCCAGAAGTCAATGGGCAATCCTTAAAAGGTTCGAGAAAAAATTCAAGGAGAAAATAAAAAGACCCACAGAAAACTCTACAAATGCAAATCCCCTGTTCATGTGTTCACTACAAAGAAAAAAAACATTGCAGCTCATCTCAGGCCAGAGATAACTGGGATGTTCTGCAATATTCTATGGTCAGTATAAAGTTTTATCACAAATAAAGTGCTGAGTTTGAAGGATAAAGAACATTGCACACCAACACCACAACTTCATTCCCACTGTGGAGCCTGGTGAAGGGAGCATCATAGCTTACTTTTTTGTGACCTCAGGGCTTAGACTCTTTGAGATCATTGAGGAAATGTTACGGTCTTGAGGTGGATCCGCTGGACCACCGCAGGCGATGGCGTAAGCCCACACCAGGGAGTGGAATCTAAGTGGGTCCCGGTATTCACCAGAGCCCGCCGCAAAGCGGGATGGACTTGCTGCGGCAGGAGTCCACTAGGTCACTACCACTGGCGGGGCTTGCCTGCGGTGGCGGCCAAGGGTAGGCGAGGTACAGAATCGGCAGTCAGGCTCGTAGTCGGGGACCGGCAAGAAGGTCAGGGCAGGCGGCTGTGGTTCGTGAACGTAGGCAGGCAGAAGGTCAGGGCAGGCGGCAAGGATCGTGGTCGATAAACGTAAGCAAAAGGGTTCGGTACACGGTAGGCGAGACAAGGCTTTCTGGAACGCTTTCCCAATAGGCATGAGCACTAAAGATCCGGCAAAGGCCACTGGGAAGAGGCTGGGCTAAAATAGGAGCAGTGCCCGGCAATGGCCAATTACCGGCGCACTGTCCCTTTAAATCTCAGACTGCCGGCGCGCGCGCTCCCTAAGGGGCGGCGCCGCGCACGCCGAGAGACTGAGACGGACGGGGCAGGAGCGAGGGCCGGGTAAGTCACTGGGGACCCGGGCAGCGGGATGAGCGGACCCCGGACCCGAGGTGCGGGACGGGCGCCGCACATTGGCACACAACATCCCTGCACCCCGGGCTGAAGGGGTCTCGCTAGGAGGGCTAACTCTTTGACAGAGAAACAATCAATTTGAAGGTGTTTTAAAACATTTTAGAAGAGAATGAAAGGGCAGCAGCCCATGACCTTAAAGAGAACCTATCACCTCCACACAACCTTAAAAAGTAATTAAAGATTACATAATATAAACACTTTCTCAAATATGTTTAAATAGAAAAAAGAAAATATTTAAACTGTAATTCAGTTTTTTTTTGCTGTTGTTCTTTTACGCGACGGTCCTTTAAGACAGGAGTGAAGTCATAGGCGTCAGGCTCCTCACAGCATGATCACTATGTT
The DNA here is from genome assembly GCA_025379985.1 of Phyllomedusa bahiana. Taxonomy (NCBI): domain Eukaryota; kingdom Metazoa; phylum Chordata; class Amphibia; order Anura; family Hylidae; genus Phyllomedusa; species Phyllomedusa bahiana. The sequence goes on from JAODAL010051351.1 coordinate 15,012, forward strand.
GATAGTTTTGTGAACATTTCTACTTCTGATATGGCAGAGATGAGCCTGTAAGTCTGCACCATTTGTACACTAGGAATCTTTGCACTGCCATCTTCGTTTTGGATCTTCTTACACTAGTAGCAGTGCAATATGGATGCCTGTGTGCTATAGGGGGGAGGTTGGAAGCAACAGGTAAACCCTGTCAGACATATGTCCTCAGTGTGCTGAGCCGGCTGCAGTGTATATACAATGACAGGCTCAGATGTACAAGTGGCTACATCCTCAGTTCCCCCTGCACAGTTGATATCTGCCACAGAAGGCAACTTACCAGATTGTGATCTCTGCCTGACAAAGTGAAAGTTAAACCGGTTTCCCTGTAAAGCAGAGGAAAATCGTTTGATTTGCTAATGCCATGTATTTGAGAATAATTTCATCTACTATAAATCTTTGTGTGTTTGTATTGAGGTGATAGGTATTCTTTAAGCTAAAGAGACCTTGGATGATGCAACAAGACAATGACTCAAAGTGGAAATTTGGATTTCCCACCTTAACCCCTGCGAGATGCTGTGGCAAGATTTGTGGAGGATTGTGCATGGAAGACTTCCCAAAAACAGAGCTCAACTTAAACACATCTGCATAAAGCAATGGTCCAAAGTTCCTTCTTTGTGTTGCATGCATCTTATATGTAGCTACAGATAGCAAGCACTTGGTGGATGCAATTGCTGCTGAATAAGGAATATATATGTTATTTATATAAAAGGATTCACTCTCTTTATCTACCTGCTCTGTGGATGTTTACCCATTTTGCTCAATTAAAGACATTGACAGTATAACTGTTTTTGATTGTGTTTGTCAATAACTGTTATACAGTTAAGAAATCAGACCAGATTATTAGCAATTGTTGCTGAAATCCAGTTAACTTGGAAGGGTTCACTTCTGCAACGGGTGCCCCCGCGACCCTCAACCCGGGTCATGGGCGCACCCGTGACTCCCAGTCTGGCAGCGGACGCGCTGGCTCCGGCAGCCGTGTCCCGGCTCACTTACCTGTCCTCGCTCCCGCGGCGTCTCCTGTCCCCCGGCGCGTGCGTCCACACTCCCAAGGGCATGCGCGCGCCGGCTCTGTTGAATTTAAAGGGCCAGCGCTCCGGTAATTGGGTATTGTCGGCCGCTGCCCTTATTTAAGCCTGCCTCTTTGCGCCGGGCTATGGTGAAAACCGGGACCTACTTATATTCCGCTCCCTGGAGTGGCTTACGCCATCGCTTGCAGTGGTCCAGAGGATCCACTACCTCCATCCGTGACAGTAGGATCCGGCCATGGATCCCGCCAAGGTGCCTCTGACCAGCGTCGCTGATCTAACCACCATTGTGGCACAGCAATCTCAGCAGATCACCCAGCAGGCCCAGCAACTCAGCCATCTCTCCGCCGTGATGCAGCAGTGCCTGGCCACCCAGCAGCAACAACCGCTCCCGTGGCGTCCGCTGCACCTTCGGCATCCGCACCGGCTGCTGGTCCAAGGCTCCATCTGTCTATTCCGTCCAAGTTCGATGGGGACTCCAAGACATGCAGGGGCTTCATCACCCAATGTTCCCTGCACATCGAGCTAATGGGGAACCAATTCCCTACGGAAAGGTCAAAGGTCGCATTTGTGGTCAGCCTTCTCTCCGGGAAAGCCCTGGCCTGGGCTACCCTCTGTGGGACAGAGATGATCCGGTCACGGCTACCCTCGCTGTCTTCTTCACCAAGTTCCGCAGTGTGTTTGAGCAACCTGCCCGAGCCTCTTCTGCTGAAATCGCCTTACTAAATCTGCATCAAGGTGACTCTTCGGTGGGCGATTACGCGGTACAGTTCCGCACCTTGGCCTCGGAATTGTCATGGAACGATATGGCCTTAGCAGCCACCTTCAAGAAGGGCCTCTCCAGCCAGATCAAGGATGCCTTATCCACCCGTGATCCGCCTTCCTCCTTGAGTGACCTCATCTCTTTGGTCACTCGGATCGATATCCGTTTTTCTGAATGGCGAGAAGAGCTACGCCAGGATTGGAAACCTGCCAAAGGTCGTCGGTTTCCCCGCCTAGCTCCTGTATTTCAGAGGCCGCCACAGTTGTCCTCCCTGCCTGCTACTGAGGAACCCATGCAAGTGGACAGAGCTCACTTGACCCCCCAGAAGCTGACCCGGCGGCGAGAAGAAAACCTGTGCCTCTATTATGCCAGCCCCGAACATTTCCGCTGGGGCTGCCCCCTTCCTCCTCCGCATTCTGGAAACGCACTTAATTAGGATTCGTGGGAGAGGTGTTCCTAGGTGAGAGCAAGGTCTCTCCTCGTTTGCACTGGGCCGGGCACCCACTTTCAAGCCTCAGCCTTCTTGGACTCTGGGTCGGCTGGAAATTTCTTGGACGCTTCCCTGGTATCTCAGCGTAAGCTCCCCATGGTTCGCTTGGAGAAACCTCTGGCCATCTCCTCTGTCAGTGGGGAGATCCTCAGCGATCCAGTCCAGTACCGCACTGAGCCTCTGTTCCTTCAAGTGGGGGCACAACATAAGGAGAGACTTACATTCTACGTGTTACCTCGATCTTCCTCTTCCATCCTTCTGGGGCTTCCGTGGCTGCAGCAGCATGCCCCTGTGCTCAACTAGCAGATGGGCGAAGTCTTGCGTTGGGGACCAGCATGTCGATCTCGCTGTTTGGTGGCACCTCGCCCGGTGCTTACTGCTTCTCCAGTACCTTCTAAGCCTCCGGCGGGCCTTCCCGCTCCGTATTAAGAGTTTGCTGACGTCTTCTCTGAGACCTTGCCTCCTCATCGCTCCTATGACGCCCTATTGACCTTCTGCCTGGAACATCTCCTCCACGGGGCAGGGTTTACCCTCTGTCGGTGCCTGAGACCTTGGCTATGTCCACCTACATCAAGGAGAATCTCCAGAGGGGGTTTATCCGTAAGTCCTCATCTCCGGCTGGAGCCGGGTTCTTTTTCGTGACAAAGAAGGATGGATCTCTACGACCGTGTATTGATTATCAGGCCTCAACAAGATTACCGTAAAAAATCGCTACCCATGGCCCTTGATTACGGAACTCTTTGACCGGCTTCGGGGGGGGCCAAGATTTTCACCAAATTGGACATGCGTGGGGCTTACAACCTCATTCGGATACGTGAAGGGGACAAATGGAAGACCGCCTTCAATACCCGCAACGGGCACTTTGAGTACCTTGCCATGCCCTTCGGGCTCTGCAGTGCACCTGCTGTCTTTCAAGAATTCGTCAACGACATATTCTGGGATCTCCTGTACACATGCGTAGTCGTCTATCTAGATGAAATTCTGGTGTTCTCTGCTGACCTCGAGTCCCATCACGTGCACGTACGACAGGTCCTAAAGCGTCTAAGGGCCAACCACCTCTATAACAAGATTTAAAAATGCCAGTTCCACCAGAGAAGTCTTCCTTTCCTCGGCTACGTCATTTCCGATAAGGGCCTGCAGATGGACCCCGCGAAGTTGTCCGCCGTCCTACAGTGGCCACGACCTGTGGGTCTTCGAGCCATACGAAGGTTTCAACAATTACAGGTTTCGCCAACTGCTATAGGCAGTTCATACCACATTTTTCCTCACCTATCGGGAAATCGGCACGGTTTTTAGGTTGATCGGAAATTTACGATCACGTGATATTTTAGGTGACAATCTGCAGATAATCTATTACTATCGCACCATTTTTGGCGCTTCCTGTCATTTTGGCGGCCAACAAATCAGCTTAGAGCATAGAGTAGGGTGAGCTGGGTGTGCGACGTCATGACTGTGATGTGTATGGTTGTCATTGGCTGGAAAAATCACATGACCGTGTTTTGCATAGAACAACGTTTCCTGTTCATCATCAGTGTTTCAGTGTCTCTCACTAGAGCAGGATGTGTGCTAGGTCTCTCTCAATACAGCTCAGCGAGACAGTTCTCTTTATTCATACAGACAACTATGCTTTTAGCGGTGAACGTTAGAACATAGGTAGATTAGAGAATTTCAGTTCTTAGGTAGTTAGAGAGAGACTTTTAAAGAAGCATCTGGCGCTGTACAGCCGCGAGGGGTGGGGGGGGGGGATTGCGGGCGAACACAGACAGACAAGCAGGCAGGCTTTTGAAAGGAAAGTGTATAATGTGTTTTTTTTACCAGTTTTTGGCCAGCACACCTCACACCTGAGGTGAAATTGTACCTTTTATTTTGTGCAGCCCAGTTTTGTTCAGAGAAACCTTGTACTGATATTAGGATACAGAAATTTTCTAGTAACTGCAGGTGTATTTCATGGGTGCAAAATCAACCTTTTCTTATCCATATAACTTTTAAATAGGTGTTTTTCACTTTGGCGCAGCCCAGTTTTGTTCAAAGACCCATCTTGTACTTATATTACGATACAGAAATTTGCTAGTAACTGCAGGTGTATTTCATTGGTGCAAAACCCACCTTTTCTTACACGTATAACTTTTAAATAGCTGTATTGCACTTTGGATAGTACCAGTTTTTTTTAAAATAGCAGCCTATTACTTAAATTTGTATAAAGAAATTTTCTAGTAACTGTTGGTGTATTTCATTGTTGCAAAAAAAAACGTTTGTTATCAAATAGCCACGTTGTATGACAATTTTGATAGAAAAATTTTCTAGTAACTGTTCTTGTTTGTCATTGCTGCAAAAAACGCAATTTCTCATCCGTGTAACTTCTGAATAGTTTTATTGCGCTCGGTGAATCTCAGTTTGGTGTGGATAGCGCACTTGTATGATAGTTTGTTGAAAACTATCAATTCTTAGTCCTGCTGGGCAGTTGTAAATCCCTGGGACTGAAGGAAGAACACTATTGATTTTGTCTTATGGTTCTTCCACCAGACCGCATTTCACAGGTATTCGCTAGAAACAATTCAGCTTCTAATTCTAGATGGCTGTAGGAAATTAGAGGGTTTCAAGAATAGCTGTGATTTGCCGTTTTTTCAATAAGAGACTGTGAAAAACTCTTCCATACCTTCTTAAATTTGTATCTTTCTGAACATGGAGCGAAATGCAGGTGGTAAGCGAGCAAAGAGGGGTGTGGGACATGGAGGAAAAGGTACGAGAGAAGGTGCTCTTTCCAGTGCTGGCGACAACACGCATGCCAGCGGATCTTCGGTTACAGGAACGCCAGGCCTGTCATCGCTGGGTCGGTGCCCTGTGAATCTCAGTAACGAACAGCGTCTCAAATCTGTTCTTCAGTGGTTAAGGCAACCTGCATCCAGCAGTCTTACCTCCTCGTCCTCCCTGTCTCGGCCACATACGTCGTAATCTTGTTATTCATTTGTGTCATTCGGGTTTTGGGGTCATGCTACAGTCCAGGACAGGGATAGTCAATGTCCAGTTCAACTAAAATGGTGGTTCAAAGACTCCTTTTTTCGGCACTTTTTAAATCTGGGGGTCATGCAGGTTTGAGGCTCCTGCTGTGGCCCAGGACAGGTATAGTCAATGTCCAGTTCAACTAAAATGGTGGTTCAAAGACACCTTTCCGGCACTTTTTAATCTGGGGGTCGGAGAGGGGTTATGGTCATACTGCGGTCCAGGGCAGATGTGGTCAAGGTCCAGTTCAACTAAAATGGTGGTTCAAAGACACCTTTTCGGCACTTTTTAAATCTGGGGGTCATGCAGGTTCGGGGCTCATGCTGTGGCCCAGGACAGGTATAGTCAATTTCCAGTTCAACTAATATGGTGGTTGAAAGACTCCTTTTTCCGGCACTTTTTAATCTGTGGGTCATGTAGATTTAAGGGTCATGCTGTGGTCTAGGACAGGGATAGTCAATGTGCAGTTCAACTAAAATGGTGGTTTAAATAATACTGCCTTCTGTCACTTTTTAAGTTGTGGGTCATGCAGGTTTAAGGGTCATGCTGTGGTACTGGACAGGGATAGTGAATAGTCTGTCAGTTTTTTTCTGTGACTCTTGTTGCCTAATTGTCTTGCCTAAGATGCAACACGTATCCATTTCACTGTTGTGGATGTTAATTCCAGCTTCTCCTCCCCTGTTTGGGTGTAAGAATGAAGCTGTTGTTCCTCTCCCATAGACTTTAATGGTCATCGGCGATTATTTATTATCGGATATCGGATATCGGCATGATAATTGATGATATCGACTATCGATCCGATGACGATAGTTGACGCAATCGCTCATCACTAGCGTCAACCAAGAAAAATGCCAATCCGAAGCTCTGTTCGCTAGCGGCAGAGGAGGCCTTTTCTAAGTTGAAGTCGGCTTTTGCCTCTTCACCCGTGTTCTCCCGGCCTAATACGGAGAGACCGTTCTTTCTGGAGTTTGACACGTCCTCGGTGGGGGACGGGGCGGTTCTTCTGCAAAAAGGACCCAAAGGCAAGACTCTCACATGCGGGTTTTTTTTCCCAAACCTCTGCCTTAGAGAGGAACTATTCCATTGGCGATCGGGAATTACTGGCCATCAAGCTAGCCTTGGAGGAATGGCGCTGTCTCTTGGAAGATCATAAAAACCTTCTCTACCTCCAAACAGCCCAGCGGCTGAATCCACGTCAAGCTCGATGGATCCTCTTTTTCTCCAGGTTTAACCTTCTGATCCATTTCCGCCCCACAGAAAAAAATGTCAAGGCCGACGCTCTCTCCCGTGCCTCTGAGGTTATTGGGGAAGAACCCGCTCCACATTATTCCTCCAGAACGGCTCATCTCTGCTGCACCCATAGACCTACGATGTATTCCGCCCGGAAATGCATATGTTCGTCCGGCATTGCGGAAAAGGATATTGTCGTGGGGTCACTGTTCTCGCATGGTTGGGCATCCAGGAGTGCAGAAGTCCTACTCCCTTATCTCTCGATTATATTGGTGGCCCGGCCTGGCATAAGATGTTCGGGACTTCGTGGAATCTTGCGTCTTCTGTGCCCGTAACAAGACGCCTCGTCTCAAGCCAGCTGGTGTGCTTCAGCCACTGCCGATCCCCAGCTGTCCATGTACCCATGTGGCTATGGACTTTGTCACCGATCTCCCTCCTTCCCCTGGAAATACTGTTATCTGGATGATTATGGATCAGTTCTCCAAAATGTCTCACTTTGTCCCTCTGCCTGGCCTACCCTCTGCTCCACGTCTCGCCAGCCTGTTTTTTCTACACGTCTCCCGACTGCATGGGCTTCCCCAACACATCGTTTCAGATCAGGGGGTCCAATTTATTTCTAGGTTCTGGCGCTCCCTATGTACGCAACTCCAAGTGAAATTGGACTTCTCTTCGGCCTACCAACCTCAGTCCAACAGACAGGTGGAGAAGGTTAACCAGACACTGGGCTGCTACCTACGTCACTTCGTCTCTGCGCGTCAGGACGATTGGTCTAATTTGTTACCCTGGGCAGAGTTTTCCTATAACTCTTTAGATTCGGAATCCGCTGGTGCCGCCCCCTTTTCCATTGTCTATGGGCGACATCCCTGTCTGCTCCTCCCCCTCTTGGTGCCCTCCGAGGTCCCTGCCGTGGAGGAGCTGGTCCAGGACCTAACGTCCAGCTGGAGACAGACAAGCCAATCTCTACTCCAGGCTTCCGCCCGCACTAAGATGCAAGCTGACAGGAGACGAAGACCTCCCCCAATTTTCTCTCCGGGAGACAAAGTATGGTTGTCTGCTTGGTACATCCACCTCAAGGTCCCCAGCTACAAGCTTGGCCCTCGATTCTTGGGTCCATTCGAGGTGCTGCACTGCATAAACCCAGTGGCTTATAAGCTTCGTCTTCCTCCTACTATGCGGGTCCCGAACTCCTTCCATGTCTCTCTTCTGAAACCGGTCATCCTAAATCACTTCTCGCGGGAACCTGCTTCCCCTACCCCTGAGGCCAACGCCTCCAACGTCTTCACTGTAAAAGAAGTTCTGGATATGAAGACGGTCAGAGGGAAACAGTTTTTCCTCATCAACTGGATGGGGTTTGGGCCTGAAGAGAGGTCCTGGAAACCAGAGGATAATATTCTGGACCGGAGTATTGTTCAGAAATTCCTTCAGGCTAGAAAGAGGGGGAAGCCAAAGGGGGGGGTACTGTCACGGGTGCCCCCGTGACCCTCAACCCGGGTCGCGGGCACACCTGTGCCTCCCAGTCTGGCAGCACCGCTGCCTAATTTTTGCTTAAGATGTTAGAAGGCCTCTAAATTTGGCAAAACAGTTTAACATTTTTAAGAAAATTTCCAAAACAAACTTTTGAGGAGCCGATACATTAGAACCCATCCTTAAATCAGTATTTAAAACCATTTATAACATTTCTAAACCCCTAAGGTATTTTGCAGAAAAACAGTGTGCTGGCTCCGGCAGCCGTGTCCCGGCTCACTTACCCATCCTCTCTCCCACGGTGTCTCCTGTCCCCCGAAAAAGGGTCCCCATCCCGGGGCCTGAGCGCGTGCCCACTCTGTTTTTTTTTTAAGGGCCCATGCTGGTAATTGGCTTTTGCGGGCCCCTGCCCTTATTTAAGCCTGCCTCTTCCTGAGCCCTTGCCGGATCTTTATGCCCATTGCCTATTGAGAAAGCTTTTTCCTAAGTCTTGTTCGATTACCGTGTACCTACCGTTTGCCCCCCGCCCCCGACCACAAATTTTTGCCCCCTGCCTGCCCTTCCTGCCTGTCCACGACCATAAAACTTGTCGCCTGCCTGACCAACCTCCCTGTCCCCGACTAAAAAGCCTGCCTTCCGATTTTGTACCCGGGTACACCTCGGCTGCCTCCGCAACAAGTCACGCAGGGGGAGCGACCGTAACCCCCCCGCAGCAAGTCCACCCCCTTTGCGGGCGGGGTTTTGTGAAAAAACCGGGGCCCACTTAGATTCCCTCCTGGCTGGCTTTTCGCCATCGCTTGCTGGCCGAGGATCCACTACCTCCAACTGTGACAACTTCATTTTTAAAGCAACACTTATGACCCCTTAGGAACACTTTCCATATGTTTTATTATAGGCTTTCCTTTTCCTCCCTTTCTCCAGCCATGTACATGTCATGTACACAGATAGCAGTTTATAACTTATTTCTCTACACAATTCTGAAAATTGTACAACAATTTGTAAAAATTCAACAATTTGAGCTTAACATATTAACAGCTCAACTTTAAAAACTCAGTGAAATATGTATTTGCTCAAAATGCTCATTAGAGCCCAAGATGAATTCCATTAGGAAGTAGTTTTCAAAATTGGATCCCATGGGTTTCTGTTGTACTTGCACCTCAGGGGATCTACAAGTGCAATGTGAGCTAAAGCAATATACTGTTGAGCAAAATTATATACATAGAATAATTCTAAAAACTACGTTATTAGAGTAGTAAAGATTGTATTCCATTGTTCTAACATCTGATCTATTACAAAAATCAATAGTTGAAATAAAATATCTGCAAAAATGTGATTTTTAAATTCCACCCCCGCTTTGTTTTTTCTGCAAAAGACCTTAGTGGTATAGAAAAGTAATACATAGTTTTGAATACTTTGAGTGGTAAAGTTTTTTTTGTGGGCTGATTTAAGGGTGGGTTCTAATTAGTGTTGAGCGATTTTTATCGACAAAGTTGAAATCGGCAAGGGTTTTTTTATGGTGATCGAAATTTCCAGATCATGCATAATTAAGGTTAAAATCTGAGCTCATCTATTAAGATTGCCCTTTTTCGGCGCTTCCTGTAATTTGGCGGCCCAAAAATTACAAAATTTAAGCGGGGGAAAAGTGTGTGTGAGTCATGACTGGGATGTGTATGGTTGCTTTGGCGGGAAAAAAATCCATGCCCTTTTTACATAAAACAGCGTTTCCGTTTCAGCCCGTGTCTCTCAGCGTTTCATGGGGAATAGGACCTCGCTCTCCGGGGCCAAACAGCTCCGAAATTAGTCTATTTCTGCACGAGAAACCTCTACTATTGTGTGATCCTTCCAATTTAGTTAATTAGAGATTTGAAGTTTTTTTGTAGTTCTAGAGAATTTTAAAGCAGCATCTACCCCTGTAAATTCATGGGGGGGGAGCAAGGGGGGGGCCCCCCGGGCGAACACAGACAAGCTTATTTTATAAAAAAAACTGGATAAAATTCACCAAGACTTGAGTAGACTTGTAGTGGAATACTTTATTATTAACAGTTTCTATTGAAATATTTCCGGTTTTGGGCAGCCTAATTATATTGGATACACATCATTTCTAGAACTCAGGTTTTTTTTGTTAGGGCAAAACTCCACTTTTTTTTTCATATACATTTCAGATATGTGTTATTTTAATTTTTAACCATTCACCGTGAAGTTTTTTAAACCCCCTTTCAGTAAAATTCAACCCAGCAATCTTTTAGCAGCACAGGTTTTTTGTTGCCAAAAAATCGGTTTAACGAAAACATAAAAGTTAGTGTTTTTTGACTTTTGCGCACCCAGCATTGTTTATTGACGCAATCCCCCGTAAATCTTTTAAAAAAGCAAATTTTATATTTCCCACAGGGTGGGGAATTGAAAAGGGGCAAAAAATACCGTTTTTTTTATCAAAAACATAACAGTTACGTTTTTTTTTACTTTTTTCACACCCCGGGTTTGTTCATTGAACAGCATCCACGTAAATCTTAAAACAGCAATTCTTTTTCACCACAGGTAATTGAAAGGTGCAAAAAATCCGGGAAATCAAGAAAACAACATTACTTTTTTTGATTTTGCACCCCAAAGTTTTGTTTTTTGACGCAGCATCCACGTAAACTTAAAACAAAAATTCTATTTCACCACGTTGAATTAAAAGGTGCAAAAAAAAACCTTTTTATTATACCAAAACAAACAGTTAATTTTTTTTTGTTTTGTACACCCAGCATTTTTTTCATTGACGCGCATCACGTAAATTTAAAAAAGCAATTCTAATTCACCAAGGTGAATTAAAAGGTGAAAAAAAAACCCGGGTATATACGAAAAATAACAGTTACGTTTTTTTTTGAATTATGCACACCCAGCATTTTTCATTACGCACACCCACGAAATCTTAAAACAGCAATTCTATATTCACCCAGTGAATTGAAAGGAAAAAAAAATACCGTTTTTTAAACCAAAACATAACATTTTACGTTTTTTTGATTTTTTGAAACCCCCAGGTTTTTCATTGACCACATCCACGAAAATCTTAAAACAGCAATTCTATTTCCCCATTAGTTTTGGGCGATTTCTTTGGGCTATCGAAGGTCGATAGTCGATAGTGGGCCGCTATCGATAATTTTTTCGTAGTGAGCACGTTTATGCGCGATGACCTTTAAAACTATGGGAAAGCACAACACCTTCATTATTACCCCCAAAAAAAGGGCGGAGAAGCGAAATTAACACCCAACATTCAAATGGAAAACTCCTACATCTTGGGGCAACTCACTTGGGGGAAAAAAAAAAATCACAAAAAAAGTCACAGACCATTTCTATCCCGTCTTGACCCCACCGACCCTTAAACCCGATCACCCACAAATTAAAAATGCAAAGGCATAGATTTTAAAAACATGTTTCTTTAACTGGAAATTGAAAATCCCTGTCCTGGAACGCAGCATGAAACCCCAAACCCCATGACCCCCCCTTTAAAAAGTGCCGCAAAAGGGGTCTTTCAACCACCATTTTAGTTTAAATGGGAAATTACTAAACCTGTCCTGGGCCACACATGAGCCCAAAAACCCGCATGACCCCCACATTTAAAAAATGCCGGAAAAAAAGGGGTCTTTCAACCCGCATTTTAGTTTTACTGGGCATTACTATACCTGTCCTGGGCCACAGCAGACCCCAAACCGCAACCCCCACAATTTAAAAAGTGCGGAAA
>JAODAL010051352.1:0-26732 GCA_025379985.1 Phyllomedusa bahiana
GGGCTTGGAATACGACATATTTATCATTACGTGCGCCTAAATCTAGTCGCAGCAATCTGTCGCAATCAGTACCACAATGAAAGTGGCGAGTTTTGCCTTCCAAACGATTTTCAGGGCGAGACTGTTGAACCGGGTGACTGTTTTCGAATGGTTGCCCAGAGGCGATGGTCGAAAATAATATGAACCCGTTTTTGCTAGTGAAAGTCAAATACCCCACGTTTGGGTAAATTCCGCCCGAGTAGTAGTGACATTGCTCTGATGACTATACAAAATAAGCGCAACAGGTACCTGTCACTAAAGTGTTTGGCCCAGAAAATATCAAGCACCTTCAACTGTTAAGGAAACATAGATGTCACCCAGAAATTAACCCATGCATTTCACATCCTTTTTCAGAATGGAGGGACCCTCGAATGTTTGCATAATTGTGCTTGCACATAATGCAGTGGTGGGGTGTTTGTTGGATGTGTTTCAGTTGATGGAAGCCAGATCAAGTAAGGCTGTACATAGATACTTCTAAATTTGGTTAGGGGATTTAATGACGTGTTCTTAGTCCAGGCGTGTTAGGATGGACCGACCAGCATTAATTGCAGTGTCTTCGTGGTTCGACGGCACCTTCCAAATGCCAGTAAAAACGCAGTGTGTGAAAGCAACCAAAGTATGTGTTCACACACTGCGTTAGTAAGATTTATTTTAATTGATTGTTGGTGCACATAAGGCACATCAATTAATGCAGGCCTGACTAGTCTCAAATTTGCCAGACAGTTGCGGTTTCCTCTAAATGTTTGCATTGAATGGGCTGCAACAATGTCCTCAATTAATTGCTGTGGCTTTCAGCACCCACTACGCACTAGATTCAAATGAATAATGCTCCTTCAAGGATATTTGGGAAAGCAAATACATTATAGTTGCATTGCAGATGGAGATATTATGTAGCCCTTTTTTCCCAACAAATGTTTAAAAACCAGATGGCCTACGGGGCAGCAAGGGGTGTAGGCGTTGAATGGGACCACTCAGCACCTCAGAAATTTCCTGGTTGTAATCCACTGTTTAATGTGACTACTCTATGTTGTAGCTTATTGGGAGGGAGGAGAGGGACGTCCAGGGCTAACCTCCCAAACCCTATAAATACCCAATAAATGCTTCTCCTCCATTTGGGTCCCGTGAATCCCTTGTTGCCTTTTAGCAGTGAGTGAGGCAAAGTTTCAGCTTTGTAGTGCTCAAGATTGCATCCATTTTGTTGTTAGCTGGAAAAGAAGTCCCATGCGTTGGCCTAGCTATTTGTAAGAGTCCTAAATGTATATTATGGTGTGTCCAAAATGGGGTCTGGACCCCTAATAACTATTGACTAACTCTATGATATTTACGACCTTAGTCCCTACATATTAATGTCATCTCTGGCCTAGAAGTAATGTAAATTATTACATTTGCAGGGCGCAGAACACAGTGCCAAATGTTGGCAACCTGTGTGACCACATGTATGTTACCTAATTCTGTGCAAAATCCAATTTTTCCAGAATACAACCAGTGAGATTGTCCATCTTTGTTTTCCACCCCAGCAAAGGCAAGGAGCGGCTTGCAGTTACAGTTACCTTCTTGAAATATAGATAATTCCGGAACTAGTCACATTGCATACATGGGACTGTTTCTGAAGTGTACTTGTTAGCCCATAGAAGCGTGTAAAACTTTTCTTGCAGCTCTTATTTGTTACGCATCCTTTTCCCTAATTTATCCAACCAAAAGCACTTACCATGTGAGATGAGTTTTAAAATTGTCTTGCATTCACCTGGCCTTGTTTGTCCATAGCAATACATAAGAGCTATGTTGTCAGTATTCCCGAACCACATGTAACCCAAAAGATGAATGGAAGCTCTAATTTGCTTGCAAAAAACATTTATTCAAAAAACATTTGTGGGGGTGGGGTGTGGTTGAAAACACAAGTTGTGGTCAACGTGTACGTGCCTCATGTAGTGTTTTGGAACTACAATGCAGCTCGGTCTATCTCCCCAATGTTGTGTTTGTTCCAAAACTCCATTACTCAATCATGGTCCGACTACCTTTGGCAGTTAGCAACTTAGGAACTGAACACACATCTTCCCTTCTGGGCTCAATTGGGCTATTACATTGTGATTGCTAGGCCAGTTTGATGGTGATTGGATGCCTTCTTTTTCCTCATTGCTCCTATCTGGTTTTGTCATAGGTGCTGCAAATTATGGGATGGTCAAGCACATCCCATAGTCTACTGGAACTTACATTACCATGTTTGCCTATGACACCATGGGGTAATATAGGTCCATTGATTTTAAAACTGTGCTGTCCAAAGCCGACAACCATTAAATGTCGAAGAATAAGGTTGAAAAGGCATCCAACTGCCTGCATGGTCCACGCTACAGTTGATCTCCGAAACCCAGTCTGTGGTGGCCCACTTGGTTCAGCCCTTATCAGCCAGAAAATTAGTGACATTGTTGACACTGTTGCTGCTGGTTCCATTGTCTTACTAAACAGTAGTGCATTGTATGGGTGTTACTAACTGTGATTTTCTGGGGAGTTGAGAAACTATAGGTAAAGAGGAATTGCATCTGGCGACACCTAATGCTAGTAGCATGTAGGGATGTACATGTGACATATGATTGTGCTAGATGTATGTAGTATGTTTTAGAGCCACCTCCTGACTACCTGTATTGTCCATAGACCGTAGTGTAATCCTTTGTTGGACAATGCTTGGCTGTCAGTCCTACTCCTGTGACACAACTGAAAATGCTTAACAATCCATGTTATCACATGTAAATGGTCGTGACACAAAAGGAGGCATTTGGAAAATGACTACCTTTTCTAAAAGAACCCTTTTCCAAATCTCCATTACACTCCTCCAAAGGTCCCCCAGACCAAGCACTGTTTGACACTTTAGACTCTAAAATGGGGTTGATATTGTGACATGGCTTCCAAGTTAGGCCGTTCAATATGGTTCAGTAACTACATCACCAACTGTAAACCACGCCGTTAAACTGCCCACCATCCCCCAGGGACATGGGCACGAAGCGCTCAAAAGGCCCATTTGGCAATAGGGTTACACTATGGGAAACCTAAACCTGGGGTCGCCCAACTTTGGAAACTAGCCAAATATTATGCAACCAAACAACAGGGACTCAATCAACAATAGGAAAAAAAAGATCCTCTGGTGTGCAAATAAGTGCACACATTTGGTCCAACTTGCGAAATCTTAAAGGGAACCTATCACATAGGCTGTGCCCCCCCTGGCTGAGGATAGCACAAGCTAGTGTCAGACCTGCTCTTCCCAGCACTGTGCCCCTTATTCTGTAAGATGGAGCAGTTTTGGAGCATTTACCCCTCAAATCTTATTCATGAGCAGGTGTTAGCTCCACCCACCAATGGCTAGCTCCGCCCACTGACAGTTATTCACATGTTTCTACGTATTCAAAGTAATAGGTATGTCAGTTGAGGTGGGCGGGGCTAGCATCCGATTGGCCGGGTTTGAAAAAAACTGACACTCTGAAGGACTCTTCGAATGACTCTTCTGGCTGAAAACTGCAGATTTGAGCATTAAATACACGAAAACGACAGCATCTTACAGAATAAGGGAAACAGCACTGGAAACAGCAGGTCTGACACTAGCTTGTGCTGTTCTCAGCAAGAGGGGCACAACCTATGTGACAGGTTCTCTTTAAACTAATTTGTTGGAAAGCAGAAGATCTACTTTACTTATAAGAAGGTCGATTTTGGCTTCCAAACCATTAATTTTATCAACCACACTGGAAGCCCCGCCTTGACTGGGGCTGCGTTCTGTAAGCTGAGCACCGAGGTAGGGTTCCCGGAATACAGCGAAGTTACGGACGAAGAAAACGACTCCAACACCAGTTCAACAACCCATAGTTTACTGAACTTTTCAGAAAAGCATTGTGAACAAATCCCCAAACACACATGTACAAAGTGGTAACCAAGGCCCCTGTGCCACACAGCGCGCCACCGAGAGTGTGTCCTCTGGATGCACGCTCAGTTTACCTACTCATGGGTTTCAGAAAGGCCGAACACCCGCTACCTTTTAATAACATACAAGGACAGGAACAATCGTGTGTGGTGCAGTTCAAAAGCGTGCGGCGGTGGGGCACAGACGCTTACAATTTAACCAGCTCTACCCGCTGTCCCCAGACATATACACATAAAACAGATCCTCTCACATGCGACCCAGTTGCATAAATAACAGTGCTATAACAAGCCCCATCCAATGTCCCGAATCAGGAGGCGTAGTTGGATAAACACCTATGGCCTGAAACCAAATCTTTCCTAACTAGACTAACAGGCCTGCACACAGTCCTAGTTTTGTTGGCGTGCACGCTTTCTTTGACCCGGTATACCTCTTCGATGGCCGGCAGTTGCTGCTCTGGGGTGATGATCCCTGCTGTTGAAGTCGGCATCCAAGATGTAGTCGCTTCTCTCAGTCTCTGCAGAGTGTTCTTTCCTTTCCTTCAGTGCGCACAGTTACACTTCTCTCTCTTTGGGGGTTCTCACACTTTTGAGGCCAAACGGAGCAGGAAAGCCCAGTCAATCTTCAGCCAGCATCTGTTCCCTCCTGCCTTCTCTTTCTTCCTTGTTCCTTCCAAAATGGCCGCTGCCACATGCCTCCAGTCACATGTCTCTAGTCATATGTCTATCATTTGCATACACCAGTTTCTGGAGACAGTGGCATCTTGTGGCCAAACACCAGAATGCAACAGAATGCTTTACAATAATAAGTCACACATATGATTTTACTGAGTAAATACAATGCGGCTGTTCCACTATCCCACAGTTCCAACCCTCGCCCTTGATAGAACCAGCTGATTGCAGGATAAGAGTCACGTTAGATTCTTTGGTGCGAAGAGTGCCCTGAAACCACCAAAAACAGCATCAGTACATGGAAGCCAACATCATACAATTTCCCCGTTTCCATGTGGCCTCAAAATAATACCTGTGTAGTTTCCATAATTTCTATGTCGTAGATTTCAGTCTGATTGCTCTTTTCAGCTTGGAATGTTGGGTCCACATCTATCTCTTCTTTCTACATTAAACAGAGATCTGTAAACTGCATTGTCACAAGGTGAGAATGTTCTATTTCAGTTAAGGCAACAGTTACCTTTATGGAGTCCAAATTTGTAAGTTCTATGGTCTCTTCCAGTTCCACACTTTCGTCTTCCGAAGAGGAACTGTTGCTTCCTGGAATAATTAAAGGACCGAAAAGACCGTTTTTGGAGAAAACATGGGATAGCAAAACACGTGAAATTTGCACAAATAGGCTGTGAATGCCATGTTTAATGTAGGTATCAAATTGAAGACCAGGTTTCTATGGGCATCAGAGAGTAAAAGTGCTGTTTTGATACTTGCAAAGCATTTAATATTTAACAGTATCCTGGGCAATCTCTTTCTTGATCCGTGATAGGGTTTTTGGAGCATGCACTTTTAAATCTAAATATCGCTTTTGGCGTTGACGTTTGCTATGTAGGACACCAAATTTATTTTTCAGAATCACTTGCAAATCACCAAGTATCTTGGACTTGTGATGGAAAACTTTCCGCATGGGCGGCTGGTCATAACCCTCCTTTTCCAGATATTCAACCATGACATAGATTTCATCCTTTGTGAAAGGCTTGGATTTGGTTCGCCGAATTGACGAAGAGTCACACCCTGTAAAATGAAGTCAAATATGAAAGAGAACAGCGCATCACAGATACGAATACCAGTAAATAGACACGCCACTGTTGTGCTCAAAGTATGAGACGTACCGATTTGGGCCATTTTGGTTGGTGCATACAGCAAGAGCTCACTTTGGAATGTTGCCGAAAAATCCCGGGTACCTTCAAAGTAAAAAAGGCATAAGTTCAGTGGTTTTACGAGGCCAATAATGTTATGGGTTTTGGGGCCCAAATCGTCTTTAAAGGGTCATGTCACAATTCCAAGTTTTCTATAACTAATGAACGTTTTCAGTCCTCTCAACCTTGGAGTCGGCTTAGGCAGTATTTTCCAGAGCCCAAATATTTTTCAAAGAAAATAATTGACCTTTACAAACAGCTACACTACACATGCTTAAAGGGACCCGGTCACATAGATTAGGCCTCCCTTGCTCAGGACTGCAAAATATAGTGACAGACCTGCTGTTCCCGGCGCGGTGTCCCTGAGTTTGTAAGATGCAGTAGTTTATGAGCATGTAATGCACAAATATTATTAATGAACAGGTGTTAGACCCGCCCACCAACAGTTAGCCACGGTCACTGACTGTAATTCACATAGTTCAACCTATTCCACAAAATAGATTGAGCACTTAAATTGGGCGTGGATACCCTCAGGTGAGCGGAGTTTTAAATGACTCTTTAAATATTGCAGGCTGCAAAATGCTGGTTCGAGGACTAAATATTTGTAAATTAACGGATCTTAAATGACCAGGGACAAAGCAATCGACACAGCAGGTGTGACCCTAGCTAGCTATATCCGCAGCCTGGGTGGCCGAAAGCATGTAACAGTTTCTCTGTTGAAAATCCCATTTTCGAAACCGGCCTGCAACATGGATTCACATGGCTCACAGTTTCCGTGGCTGTTACTCAGTGTAAAGAGTACAGTGCAGCTGCTTTAATTGTTTGGGTGGTATGAGATTGGATAACTTATTTAGGAAGATATCTTTCATGTACATCTGGGAGGACAATGGCAGCACATTGGGCATTAACCCCTTCCCGACATAGGACGTATGCATACGCCCTAGTGGGAAGTGACTTCCCGCAAATGGACGTATGCATACGTCCTGGCGATCGCGCGGGCTTGCAGGGGAGCCGCGCGCGATCGCAACATGGGACCAGCGGTAAATTACCGCTGGCTGCATGCCGTGCCCCCCGCGGCCGGAGTGAGTTTCGGCCATGGGTGATTACCGCTTCATTACCGCAGCCTGTCATGGCTGCGATAATGAAGCCGCAGGCAGGAGGAGTGAGCTCCTCCTGCCTTCTCCCGTCGGCTGCCGCACTGTAGTGCGGCACCGATCTCCTGTCTGATGGTCCCGGGAAGTGAACGGCGCTTCCCGGGGTCATCTGTGACGTCGCCATGCCCGCAATGCATTGTGGGCATGGTGACAGGTAGTTGTCATGGTGACCAGTAAACAGTACTAGTACTGTGCACTGGCCTGCCTTCTAACAGCAATCTGATGATTGCTGTTAGAAGAAAAAGTAAAAAAAAGTGTAAAAAAGTAAAAATAAATGTTAAAAGTGAAAAAAAAGTAAAACACAAACACAAAAAATAACATAAAAACACGTACACCGCCCTTTTCCCCTTTACAAACGCCAATCGCCCCAAAAAAGATCAAAAATAAATAAAGTACCCATATTTGGTATCGACACATGCGTAATGACCTGCCCTCTAAATCTGTCACATTAATTAACCCGCACGGTGAACACCGTAAAAAAAATAAGTAAAAAACAGTCACAGAATTGTGTTTTTTGTTCATCCTGCAGCACATAAAATCGAATAAAAAGCGCTCAAAAACTCTAATAAACTCCAACCTTGTACCAATTAAATCATCCATTTATCCCACAAAACAAATGTCCTTACACAGCTCTGTATACAGAAAAATATCAACGTTATGGCTCTCAGAAGATAGCAATGCATAAATATTGTTTTACACAATAAAACACTTTTTTTTTTTGAAGTGCCTCAAAATAAAAAAAATATATCGCCATAATCGTATTGACCCAGAGAGTAAATCTAACTTGTCACGGATACTGCGCAATGAGCGCCTTTAAAAATAAAAATAAAAAACACTACTAGGATTGCAGTATTTTCTTCACCCTTCCTTCCAAAAAATGGATTTAAAACTGATCCCCCAAAAAATTATACCAATAAAAATGTCAACTCATCCCACAAAAAACAAGACCCAACACAGCTCCGTACACCGAAAAATAAAAAAGTTATGGCTCTCAGACTATGGCGATGCAAAAACGTGTTTTCCTTTTTGAATAAAAGTGTTTTTATTGTGTAAAAGCAGTAAAACCTATAAAAAATACAAATTGGGTATCGTTGTAATCGTATCGACCTGCTGAGTAAAGCTCAGATGTCATTTATATCACATGGTGACCGCTGTAAAAAATAAAAATAAAAAACACTACCGGGAATGCTGTATTTTGTTCCAAATGCCTCACAAAAACCTTAATAAAAAGTGATCAAAGCATCATATGCACCCCATAATTATACTAATAAAAACATCAACTCATCCTGCAAAAAACAAGCCCATAACCCGCTCCGTGCACAGAAAAATAAAAAAGTTATGGCTGTTAGTATAGGACAACAAAAAAACGCAATTTCTTATAGACCTAATTCTATTGTGTAAAATTAATAAAACATAAAAAACTATATAAAATTTATATCATTGCAATTGTACCGATCCCCATAGTAAAGTTATCCTGTCAACGGCGAACACTGTAAAAATAAAGCCCAAAAAACAATGGTGGAACTGCGTTTTTCCCCCTATTTTCATAGCCCAATACTAAAAAATACTATGGACCACCTGTACACCTAAAATGCACCGTTCACCCCTAGATGAGATCATGAGGGGTGTTGAATCCAAAATTGGGCGACTTCTGGAAGGTTTCACCTTTTCTGGTACTTTGGGGGCTTTGCAAATGCGACATGACCGAAATCTGCGTTCCAAAAGTAAAATAGCGCTCCCTGGCTTGTACGCCCTGCCATACACCCAAACAGCAGTTTACACCCACATGTAGGGTATTGCCGAACTTGGAAGAAATTGCTTAACAAAATTTGCGATGCTTTTTTCACAGGATTCCTAGTAAAAATTCAACATTTTCAGCTAAAATTGCAGATTGTTGGAAAAAATTAAAATTTCATTTTCCCAGCCTTACGCTAAAAATTTTTGGGAAGCACCTGTGGGGGGTTAATATACTCACTACACCCCTGGATATATTCCTTAAGGGGTGTAGTTTCCAATATGGGGTCTTTTTAGGGGAGTTTACTAAGTTTTAGCCCCGTAGGGCGTCCGCAAACCTGAAATGGCGCCTAAATAAAATTGTAATGAAAAGGAGACCCCAGAGTCCGAATTTGCACCTCCTATTCTGGGGCTTGTGGTTGAGCCAAATAGCGCACTAGGGCCACATATGGGATATCCCTGAAAGCAGAATCTGGGGAATCAATATTAAGTTGCATTTCCCTGATCACATCTACCGAGTTCTTGTGAATAATGGCTGAAAATTGAAAATCTGCAAAAAAAAAGTGAAATTTTAAATTTCACCTCCACATTGCTTTAATTACAGTTAAACACCTAATGGGATAATAAACTTCCTTCATGCTGTTTTTAATACTTTAAGGGGTGTAGTTTCTTAGATGAGGTAATGTATGGGGGTATCTAACATACAGGCCAATCAAAATCACGTTAGAACTGGACTGGTCCCTAAAAAAATTTATATTGCAAATTTTCTTGAAAATGTTAAAATTACTACTAAATTTCTAAGCCTTCTAATATCGTAAATAAAAAAAAGACATTTAAAAAAAAGATGCCAATATACAGTAGACATATGGTAGATGCTAGTTATAAGCTATTTTGAGTGGAATAACTATTTATCTTACACGCAGAAATTTTTGAAGTTTGAAAATGGTAAATTTTTCTAATTTTTCACATATAAAAAAGGACTTTTTGGACCGAAATTTCTTACTATCTTAAAGCACAATGTGTCAAGAGAAAACATTCTCTGAACCACATGGATAGATTAAAGTGTCAAAAAGTTATTCTCACATAAAGTGATACATGGCAGATTTAAAAAATTGGGCTCTGTCAGAGAGGCCAAAACTATCTCCGGCGGTAAGGGGTTAAAATCATCCTTTTATGGCATGTGCTGAAAGCAGCACATCATCGGCAACCGCTGGCGTCATTGTCACAGAAATTTCTCCTCTAATATCTCCATTGCGCTACCTCAAAAAAAGACAGATTTCTAAACCAACACAAAGCCTACTAATCGCAGCTTCCGATTCCCCAACAGATTTAACCGCATGAAGGGAATTTGAATCTAAAATGGCTTCACTTAGGACGGACAAAACATATAATTGGCTATTTCCCTAACCGCTCCACTTACAGGTTTTCCATCGTGTGCCTTTTTCTAAAATATCAGTAAGTACCTGACTTGCCTATGTCACTTACTCGCCTCTGCTCTTGAAGTGCCTGCGTTGTCCCCCACAGAATGCTGAGTCACTGCCCTGCCTTAAATATCGAGTGTTGAAGGACGTGCGGTGCTACGTAACCACGCCAGGGCTTTTTTGGGGCTCAATGACCATGGACGTAAAAGGAGGAGAGATACGGGGCTCTGCCATTTTAGACCCAAACACGACTTACCTGTCGGCGCTCCCACAGATACCCATGGACGTTTGCGGTAGCAGCAATATCTAATCTGAGGTCCAGATTAGGTCCGCACAAACCGCGACTGACCATGGAGTCCGAGGTAACGAGTTCCAGAATAAGTAAGAGGTTTACTTTTCATCACTCCCGCCACGTAACTACGTTATATATATATACATTTTGCATTATAGGAATTCCGAAGTCCGGTGTTTATCGATCTAATACCTACCAAGGTGTTTGCCCTCAACTGATCGGCATCAGTTGGTACACTACTAAACACATGTTTGGAGCTAGCAGTTCCTAAGGGCCCAAAAGTAAATTGTACCGCCTAGGACACTGTGAAATAAATGTCGGCCTATCTTTCAAATTCCAGCCTACCGAACTTCCTTGCCCAATCATAGCAGTTGACGTTGGTAACTAGTGATGAGTGATTGTGTCAACTATTGTTATCGGATCGAAAGTTGATATCGTAAATTATCATGCCGATAGTTGATAGTCAATAACAGATTATCGCCGATAACAATTAAAGGCTATGAGAGAGGAACAACAGCTTCATTCTTACACCCAAACAGGGGTGGAGAAGCTGGAATTAACATCCACAACAGTAAACTGGATACGTGCTACATCTTAGGCAAGACAATTAGGCAACAAGAGTCACAGAAAAAAACTGACAGACTATTCACTTTACCTGTCTTGTACCACAGCATGACCATTAAACCTGCATGACCCACAAATCAAAAAGTTTTAGAAGGCAGTATTATTTGAACCACCATTTTAGTTGAACAGGACATTGACTATGCCTGGCTTGGACAGCAGCATCACCCTTAAATCTGAATGACCCACAGATTAAAATGTGCCTGAAAAAGGAGTCTTTAAACCACCATTTTAGTTGAACTGGACATTGACTATGCCTGTCCCTCAGCATGACCCTTAAACCTGTCTGACCCACAGATTAAAAAGTGCCGGAAAATGGGGTCTTTGAACCACCATTTTAGTTGAACTGGATATTGACTATCCCTGTCGTGGACCGCAGCATGACCCATAAATCTACATAACCCACAGATTAAAAAGTGCCGGAAAAGGGAGTCTTTGAAGCATTATTTTAGTGAAATGGACATTGACTATCCATATCCTGTAACGAAGCATGACCCAAAAACCCGCACAGGTGCCCTTATGAACCATCAGCAGAAAAGTTCGCAATAAGAAATAAACTATATTAAAAACAACTAGTTTCCAATATCTGCTGTGGCTAGAGGTACTTGCCATTCTAACATTGTTCCACCGTGACATTAGAATATGAAGCAAACAAAACAATTGTCCCCAGTAGGTCAATGAGGCCTGTCTGAAAATCCTGCATTATACTGTCAAGTGGGTTGAAGGAAATTACTGATCAATGCAGGTGAGGCTGTAAACGTAAATCATGCAGGTTCAGCTAGCAGGGCTGGAGTTACAGTGGGTTCGGTGAGAGCCAGGGCTGGTTTCCGTCATCTATTAACAAGAAGGTTTAGCTAGCAGAGCCGGAGTTACAGTGGAGGCCGTGAGAGCCAGGGCTGGTGTTCGTCATCTATTAACATGCAGGTTCAGCTAGCTGGGCCCGAGTTACAGTGGGTGCGGTGAGAGCCAGGGCTGGCGTCCGTCATCTATTGACATGGCAAAAATGCCCCCTATGAAGCAGAAATGAAAACAGTCGTGCTGAAGCAGAGTGCGGAAACGGAAGTGTGAGCTAAGACCTCCAGCCTTCCTCAGTACACAGTCAAGACCTGGGTAGCGATTGAGAAATTTCTGCCTCTACGAGAGCACTTGCCCCTCCGTATGAGTGCGGACCAATTGAGCTTCACTTGGAAATGCTGGTGGTTGACGCTCCTGTTCCACCCAGGTGCCCTTTTTCTTGGCTTTCTCTTTCTCGTTTTACTCAACGTGTTGGAGGAAATTGTCTCTGTTCTTGGGGTGGCGAATGTGCTCCATACTCCATGTCCTCTGAATAACCTACATCTGTTAAAGTCTTCCTGTACCTCCCTTGTACAATTCAGAGGAATATTTGTATCAGCTATTTTGTACATGCATGTTTTTTAGTAGTTTAATTCTAGAAAACACATTTTTAAAATAGGATGGAATCCCACCACATCTTTGTTTCTCTTTTTTTTTAATTGTATTAAATGGGTTGTTTAACTACAGGAATTGCTAGCTATGTTAAAGATCTTGCAAAAACAAGTCATTTTACAATATGTGTCCATTAACAGTGTCCTACCTATTCCTGTTTTCGACAGCACCATGCCACATAAAATTCAAAACATGACCTTTGGCCACTCTTGACAATTGTGTAGAACAAATTTCTGTTAAAAACCACATTTTTTATAAAAGGACCTGTAGTATAACTGTATTTCGCAGCACCATGCCCCCAAAAATTCAAAACATGACCCTTTGGCCACTCTTGACAATTGTGAAGAACAAATGTCTGTTTGAGTCCACATTTTTTAAAATAGGACCTGTAGGCCCCTCTCCCCGCGGTTCGGGTGGCGGGCGCAGCCGTGACTCCCTTGCTCCCCCGTCTTTGGGGACGAGTGGCGCCGCGGTCCGCATTTCGGGCAGCGGGCTCACTCGCCCCCCTGGGAGCACAGACTTACCCAGCCATGCTCCTGTCTCCGTGTACTCCTCGGCCGGGTGCTGTGCGCGCTACCGCCCTCTAGGGTGCACGCGCGGCAGCTCTCTGAGATTTAAAGGGACAGCGCGCCGGTGATTGGTTTAGCCGGCCGCTGACACTATATCACGGTACCGCCCCCGACTTGTCCTTGCCGGATCTATTTGTGCCCTGTGCCATAGAGAAAGCGTTTCCTTGTGCGTTCCTGACCTATCTGTGTTTCCAACCTCTTGCTACGTCCTCTGACCACGAACCTCTGCCGCCTGTCCTGACCTTATTGCCTGTCCACGACTACGTCTACATTTTACGATTTTGTACCACGCTCGCCCTTGGCCATCACCGTAAGCAAGTCACGCCAGTGGAAGCGACCTGGTGGTTTCCCGCCGCAGCAAGTCCATCCCGCTTTGCGGCGGGCTCTGGTGAAAACCGGGTGCTACTTAGTCTCCGCTCCCTGGCACGGATTACACCATCGCTTGCGCTGGTCCAGAGGATCCACTACCGTCTGCCATAACAGTACAGCTGGATTTCACAGCAGCATGACCCAAAAAATTATAATAATGACTTCTCAGCCACTGTTAAAAATTGTGAGGGAGAAATGCCACTTATAAAGCCACATTTCTGTTCCAAATGTCCTTGATTATAGCTGTATCTCACAGCACCATGACCCCAAAATCATTGACAGTGTGAAAAATTTTAAAGATTAAGGGCGACATGTATGAATGGGAGTTGCGCCTGTTTTCTGGTGAAAACTGTGCCTCACCGTCTCGAATCCCCTGTCAGACACAGGGATGCGATGTTGGGCGCAACCTTCGCCACTTTTGGCTGCGCCTAACATGAAGGGGCGTGCAATGGGCGCGCCGTGGGCGTTCTGGGGCGGGACGCGGCAAATGTGAAACTCCAAGGCATGCATGATCACGGGTCAGCAAAGTGAGGTGCATTGCAGCGTTCGACAGCTCCGACAGGCAGACCTAGTTCTACCTGAGCGGAGAAGTCGAAGTGGAGCGCGGTATTCTTGTAATGCGCTCGAGTTCTACACTTACAGCAGTACACTACTACAATAAATGAATTGTCAAGAAGAATAAATAATTAAGCAAGAAATCCTGCTTGGCGGACCACAGGTCCCAGCAAGCCTTTTGTTGGATATACTGAATTGCATTAAACTTCTAAGCAGTTCAAATTCATCTAAAATTGTTGTTATGGAAAATGTTTAAGAAAACATCTGTCCAACATCTGCATTGGCTTATGTGATGTTAAATTAGTGTAATTTCCACGGACTTTGGAATACATTTTGGGTTGGATGTTTTTTTCTTTGAAGCTAATGTATATATTAACCCTTTAAGGTCTAAGCCTGTTTTGAAATTTAGGAACAAGCCCTTTTTTTCAAATCTGACAAGTGCCACTTTATCTGTGAATAACTTTTCAACACTTTTACCTATCCATGTGATTCAGAGATTGTTTTCTCGTGACACACTGTGCTTTAATTTAGCAATTAATTTTGGTCGATAAAATCCTTGCTTAGGTGTGAAAAATATCGAAATTTTGTGAAAATTTTAAAATTTGCCATTTTCAAAGTTTAAAAATTTCTGTGTGCAAGACACATAGTCACACCAAACAAAATAGTAAATAATGAACATCTACCATATGTCTACTTTGTGTTGGCATGATTTTTTTAAACATCCTATTATTTTTTAAGACATTTGGGGGCTTTAAAATTTGGTAGCAAATATTTAAATTTTCAAGAAAATTTGCAGAACAGATTTTTTTTGGAACCAGGACACTTCTGATGTGGTTTTGAGGGGCTTGTATGTTAGAAACCCCCATAAATAACTCCATTTCAGAAACTAAACCCCTTAACATAGTCAAAACAGCATTTAGGAAGATTATTAACCCTTTAGGTATTTCGCAGAAATTTATGAAAAGTGAAAGTGAAATTTCAAAAGTTTAACTTTTTTGCAGATTTACAATTTTTGTTCATTATTCATTGGAACCCCGTAGATTTTACCAAGAAATTGCAACTCAATAATGAATCTCCTTATTAAGCTTTTTTCAGAAATATCCCACTTGTGGCCCATATGCGCTTTTTGAATCTTCCACAGGCCTCAGAATTGAAGGAGCACCTTCTTGTTTTAGTATATTTTTCAGGCTTTATTGGGGTAGTGATGGATAGTGACAGATGTGGGAACAGAAGTTACAAACTGTCTTTTTAACTGATCAGACAGCTATAACAATATGAGTGAGGGGAACAGGGACTTGGCAATGAAGGGGTTAATTTTTTGTGTGTTTCTCACGGTATGAGCCAGTGATGATTTCTGGCAGAAAATTGCTGGAACTTGAAAGTGGCAAACTGTCTGATCAGACAGCTGCCACAAATAGATCAAAGTGGCAGTGAAGTGATTAGGCAGTGGAGGGGTTAAAAAAGTATTTCAGGCTGTGAGAGCCCAGATCACAGCACAGGGCACTAGGACCCAGCACAGTAATCCGATCTCCTCACTCTCTCACACAGTACAGAGCCCCAGGGCTTGGATCAGCTGTAATGGGTGAGTCAGCAGACTGACTGACCAATCCCAGCATCCTCAGCACGGGGTGAGGGGGGGGGGTCACAGGACTCATGTAATTGATCACCTGCTGTGTAAATGTTCTAATTAGCTGTCAGAAACAGCAATTAGCATAGAGCTTTCATCTTATCTCTGCACAGGGAGACAGAAAGCTTTCATGAGGTTCCTGGAATGTCAGGGTGCATTAACAGGCAGTGAACCATGACGTTCAGGAACGTCAGGGTGCCTTAAAGGGTTAATATTATTGTAAAAAATGTATTAATACATTGATTTAATTGTTATAGCACTTGGATATGTTATTTTATTAAGAACTTCATTTTAATGACCAATCCGTTTTATTCTTCATACTGTGTAATGTATTTCCGACGTGAAATCCGTTCCGGAATTACATTACAAATACGAGCCACACTTTGTGACGCATATTTGCAATGTATTTGTAATGGATTTCGCGTCGGAAATACATTCCCCATTATTTAACATGAGGAATGTAATTCCGGAACAGATTTCATGTCGGAAATAGATTACACAGTATGAAGAATAAAATGGATTGGTCATTTAAATGAAGTACTTAATAAACTAACATATCCAAGTGCTATAACAATTACATCAATGTATTAGTAAATATTATCCAATAACATTAATGACAATATATATATTTTCTCCTAAGAAAACATTCTCCACAATAAAAAGTATTCCAAAGTCTGTGACAATTACACTAATTTAACATCACATACGCCAATGCAGATGTTGTACAGATGCAAATTTTGGTCTATTGTTTTTAAAAAAAATGAAGAAGTCTTTATACAGATGTTCATTTTGGTCTATTGTTTTATTAAAAAATGAAGAAGTATTTGTACAGATGTGAATTTTGGTCTATTGTTGTAATAAAAAATGAAGATGTATTTGTTCTTCATTCACATTTTATTCTATTTTGTATGTCCAGTAAGAGCCAGCACAGCACAGGTCTGGCTGGGGCCTGTGGTTCTCTGAGCAGGATTTCTATGTTCCCAGGGCTTAGTTCTGGACCTATTTACAGACGTATTTACGTCCGTAAATACATCACCAACTGAGCCTAAAATAATGACCAAATAGCTTAGAATGGCTACCAATGGGAAATCCGGACGTATTTGCTGGACATACAAAATAGAATAAAATGTGAATGAAGAACAAATACATCTTCATTTTTTCATCTTTTGAAATGCCCTTGAAGCGAGGACCCAACTTGTAACCTTCAGGCGTACGTACTTCGA
The DNA here is from genome assembly GCA_025379985.1 of Phyllomedusa bahiana. Taxonomy (NCBI): domain Eukaryota; kingdom Metazoa; phylum Chordata; class Amphibia; order Anura; family Hylidae; genus Phyllomedusa; species Phyllomedusa bahiana. The sequence goes on from JAODAL010051352.1 coordinate 16,813, forward strand.
GGAAAGCCAAACTCTGTCTCCTGGGAGGAATGTTGGGGGCCGGTCTTCTCCTCCTGTCTGCCTGAGACTTCATACGAGCGGAGGCCCGAAGTAGGGAACATCGAGTCTCTTGCCAGATGGCCTTGATGTCCCGAACTTGATAATCCACAGTGGGCACCTCAGAATCCGTGGGCAGAGGAAGAGGGGGTGGAGGGCGCGGGTGGCGGCCATAGACCACAAAAAATGGAGAGACGCCAGATGCATCCGAGTCACGAGTCACTCGGCCCAGTGGAGCAGCTCGGCCCAGTTGTCCTGACGTCCGGACACAAAATGACGTAAGTATTCTCCCAGAATCTGATTAACTCTCTCCACCTGTCCATTGGTCTGAGGAAAAGTCTAGCTTGAGTTGCAAACGGGAACACAGCGCACGCCAAAATTGGGATATGAATTGCACTCCCGGATCGGAGACGATGTGCAAAGGTAACCCATGTAGATGGAAAATGTGCCGGAAGAAGTAACCAGCCAACTGTGGAGCAGATGGCAGGCCAGGAAGAGGCACGAAGTGGGATATCTTCGCGAATCAGTCCTTGACGACCCAGATGACTGACTTTCCTGAAGACATAGGTAGGTCCATGATGAAATCCATGGCTATGTGTTTCCAAAGAGTTTCTGGAATGGGCAGCGGCAGTAAGAGACCAGCGGGCTTGTGGCGTGGGACCTTGTTTCGAGCACACGTGACACAGGAGAGGGCGAAGTCCTTGATGTCTTGAGCCAGAGTTGGCCATCAGTAGTGCCGAGAGATAAGAGCATAGGACTTCCGTACTCCGGGGTGACCAGCCAACAGGGAGCTATGCCCACACTCCAGTATCCTTTTCCTGTATGCCGGCGGCACGTAAGTCTTGCCCGTAAGAACGTTTTGGAGATCCACGGGAGCCACGTGAACCAACCATTCGAGAGAAATAATGTGCTGTGACACAGGTTCTTGACCAACAACATCAGAGGCACGGGAGAGGACGTCAGACTTAACATTTTCCTACGCAGGCCGAAAGTGAATGCGGAAGTCAAAGCGTGAGAAAAAGAGGGACCACCTGGCTTGGCGAGGGTTTAGACGCTAGGCCGTCTGAAGATACAAGAGATTCTTGTGATCCGTAAAGATGTCAATTGGGTGACGTGCCCCCTCCAGCAGATGTCGCCATTCCTCCAAAGCCAACTTGATGGCCAAGAGCTTCCGATCCCCAATGGCATAATTCCGCTACGCCGGCGAAAATGTCCTGGAAAAAAAACCCCACACATGAGAGTCTTGCCTTTGGGAATTTTCTGTGTGAGGACCGCCCCTGCCCCCACAGAAGAGGCATCCACCTCCAAGGAGAAAGGCTTCTCGGGATCTGGCCGGACCAAGACAGGCGCCGAGGAGAAGGCAATCTTTAGTTCGGTGAACGCCTTTTCAGCCTCCGGAGGCCAGTGTCTTGGGTTTGTGTTCTTCCTTGTGAGGGCCACAATGGGAGCCACCAGGGTGGAGAAGTGAGGAATGAATTGACGATAATAATTGGCGAACCCCAGGAAGCGCTGTATCGCCCGAAGGCCGACAGGACGGGGCCATTGCAGAACCGCAGAGAGTTTAGCTGGATCCATCTGCAGACCCTTAGCAGAGACTATATATCCGAGGAAAGGTAAGCTGGTCTGATGGAATAAACATTTCTCCAGTTTGGTGTACAGGCGGTTGATGCGCAGATGTCTCAGAACTTGGCGCACCTGTGTCCGATGGGTCTGGAGGTCTGAGGAAAAGATCAAGATGTCGTCTAGATACACTATGACGCAGGTGCACAATAGATCCATGAAGACGTCATTGACGAATTCTTGAAAAACGTCTGGGGCGTTGCAAAGTCCAAAGGGCATCACAAGATATTCAAAATGCCCATCTCGAGTATTGAAAGTCGTTTTCCATTCGTCCCCCTCTCGTATTCTGAAGAGATTATAGGCCAAGCAAATCCAAATTGGAGAATACTTTGGCCTCCCGGAGTCGATCGAAGAGCTCAGAGATCAACGGAAGAGGCTAGCGATTCTTCACCGTGATCTTGTTTAGCCCTCTATAATCAATGCACGGGCGAAGCGAGCCGTCCTTCTTCTGCACAAAAAAGAACCCTGCTCCAGCTGGAGAGGAGGACTTGCGAATGAAGCCCTTCTGCAAATTCTCCTGTATATATGCCACCATGGCCTGAGTCTCGGGCATGGACAATGGATAGACCCTTCCCCGAGGGGGGCTAGTGCCAGGGAGAAGGTCAATCGGGCAGTCGTAAGGCCGATGGGGCGGCAGTGTCTCAGCCTGTTTCTCCGAAAACACGTCCGCGAAATCCTGGTACACTGCTGGTAGGCCTGGCAGAGGCTTGACGGGCAACCGCGGAGAAGCGGAAGTCACCGGGCGTGGTGCCACCAAACAGAGATCCTGGCACTCCGGTCCCCAATGCAGGACGTCTCCTGTCTTCCAGTCGAGCGTAGGGGCATGACGTTGCAGCCAGGGAAGCCCCAATAGGATCGCCGAAGAAGACCGAGGCAATACGTGGAAAGAGATCTTCTCCTTGTGCAGGACCCCAATGCGGAGGGACACCGGCCGGGTGATGAACTGAATGGGATCACCAAGGAGCTCTCCACTGACTGAGGAAATAACCAAAGGCTTTTCCAGGCGAAGTACAGGCAGGCGATAACGGGAAATCAAAGAGGCCTGGATAAAATTCCCGGCAGGCCCCGAGTCCAGGAAGGCCTGCACCCGGAACGAGAGACCAGCATCAGAAGTGACCTCCACCGGAATCATCAAACGTGGAGAGGAAGAATTAGCACCTAGGAATGCCTCTCCCACGAAACCTAGGTGCGGGCGTTTCCCGCAGGCTGAGGATACATCTGGCAAACTCTGCGAAAATGGTCCGGACTGGCACAGTAGAGACATAAGTTCTCCACGCGACGGTGGGACAGCTCCTGCTCCGACAAGTGGGCCCACTCCACCTGCATGGGTTCCTCACTATAGGTTGGTGGTAGCGGCTGCAGCGACCTTTGGAACACAGGAGAATCTCGTTCTTGACGGAACTCCTTCTGTCTTTCCGCGAAGCGCACGTCTATGCGGGTGGCCAGTTGGATTAATTCGCCCAGGGAAGATGGGAGGTCTCTTGCTGTGTTAGTGTCCTTGACCCTACTGGACAGGCCCTTCTTTAAGGTGGCACAGAGAGCGGCATCATTCCAGGAAAGTTCCGAAACCAGGATCCGGAACTGTACCGTATAATCGCCAACGGAGGAGTCGCCCTGGCGTAGATTAAGAAGTGCCGTCTCCGCTAATGACACACGCGCTGGCTCTTCAAAGATGCTGCGGAACTCCTGGAGGAAGGCCTGCAGGTCTACAGTCACCGGGTCATTCCGATCCCAGAGGGGAGTCGCCCAAGCCAGGGCCTTTCCAGATAGCAGGCTCACCACGAACGCGACCTTAGACCTTTCAGTGAGAAACTGATCGGCCATCAGTTCCACGTGCATCGAATACTGGGTAATGAAAACCCGGCAGAGCTTCGTGTCCCCATCGGATTTGGTGGGTAGAGGTAACCGCAGCTTAGGCCCCACGGTTGCCAACGGAACTGCTGGTGTAGAAGGTACCACCGGCGGAAGTGGCGACTGCTGCTTGGCCGCCAGGAGTTGCCGCATCATGGCAGAAAGCTGACCCAATTGCTGTGCCTGTTGAGCGATCTGTTGCGACAACGGTTGTAAGGTGCGCAATACTATGCAGGGGCACCTTGGCGGGATCCATGGCTCGATCTTACTGTAACGGCTGGGATAGTGGATCCGCTGGACCACCGAAAGCGATGGGGTAAGCCATGCCAAGGAGCGGAGTCTAAGTAGGTCCCGGTTTTCACCAGAGTCTACCAGGTCGCTACCACTGACGTGACTTGCTTGCGCTGGCAGCCGAGGTGCAGTGTGGTACAGAATCGTGAGGCGTAGACGTAGTGGGGGACAGGCGGCAAGGTCAGAGCAGACAGCAGAGGTTCGTGGTCAATAGACATAGCACGAGGGTCAGGGCAGGTGGCAAGGTTCAGAGTCGAGAAACGTAGGCAAGGGTCAGGAACACGGCAAAGACAAGAACACTGATAACGCTTTCTCTAGGGCACGGATGCAACAAAGATCCAGCGAGAAGTGACAGGGCGGAACCCAATATATAGGGTCAGCGTCCGGCGATTATCCAATCACCGGCGTGCTGGCCCTTTAAATCTACATGAACGTGCATGCGCTCTAGGGAGCGCTCATGCACGCCGTGGCCGGCAAGTGGAGCAGATTGAACAGGAGCATGGTCAGGTGAGTAGGAGCCGCAAGTGCGCCCACGGCCGGTCCCGCGGCCAGCGGTGCTATCCGTCCTTGGCAGGGATCCAGAGGGATGACATGGTTGCCTGCGGCCCGCGGGCCAGACCGCAGTGCCACTCGTAACAAGCTCTTTGCACCAAACAGACGCATGGACTGCAATAAGGGTATTTAAATTTTATATAGATTAATATGGCGGCCTTTGCACCACTGACTACAGGCGTAATTTACTATCAAATATGCATAACACAATATGCGTACAACTGAGCTCTGTGCGCCAAACAGACGCATGGACTGCAATAAGAGTATTTAAATGTTAAATTTGTTAATATGGGACCATCGCACCATGACTACGGGTAATTTATCCAAAATGATAAACAATGGGCCAGTATGAAGCTGCCAGTGGGGGGAACCCTTTTTTTAGTTTTCCACGAAAATTTTTTCGCCCGATTTTATGTCGGCGCTGGGGGCGTCAAACATACTATGTAAAGTCCACGCGCCCGCAGTGGAGGGGGCAGTGGGGATAGGGGCAGTGCGGGCGTGCCTTTAAATGTATTCCGATTGAGACGGGGGAAAACAGCGATAAATCATTAAAGATGTCCCCTGATAGTATGAATCAAAAAAAAACCTTTTTAAAGGCGTCAAACATTATCAGAAATCTAAAATACAAAAAAAAAAAAAATAGATAAAAATCACTTTTTAAAATCAAGAACGGCGCAATGGGTTTGGAAAATTTTAAATTTCGGAAAATACAGTAATTCAAATTTGTAAGTATTCTCATTGGGCGGCAAAAAAACCAAACCAAACAGAATAGGGGCGACAGTGCCCATTAAAACCCAGGAGAAGTTTGGGCCAACAAAATAAAGGGGGACGTTCAAATACAGTAAAAAAAAAAAAGAAAAGAGGATTGGGTTAGCCAGCGGGGGGTTGGCAATCCTGGCCCTCAAATAGGAGCACAGGGACCCATTATAATAAGATGGGCGAATTTCTCAAAAATTCGGTTTTGTCACTTCGCCCAATTTCCGCCAAAAAAATTTGGGCCGAATTTTTGGGACAATCACTTAAAAAACGGCCATGCTTAAAAAATGCAGAGAGAGTTTGGGTTTTGGCTTCATACAATGTTGTTTTTTGTATGCGCAATTTATCTGGGCCTTTAGAATGCTTATTAAAAATTCCCTGGGGATTAGAGGGGAAAAGACCAAAAATGAAGGGGAAGTGCCGATAAAGTCATGGTAGCGACAGCTGGAAAAAAAACCAACTGGGGCTCATGGCAAATCAGTGACAGAGTGGGAGGTAAAGGCGGCAGCCACACACATGAGGTCAGGGCAGTTACAAGGAATTCTGGGGGGTGGCAAAAACAGGGGTAGGCCAAAGAGTGGCACAAGACGTGTGGAGTTGACGGAAAACAAAAAGCACCCGCGTGAGGTCAGCGTGGCACAAGGACATTTGGGGGGCAAAACATAGTAGGCACAGAGTGGCACAATACAGAGAGTGGAGGGACAGTGGCAGCCATGAGGCAAAATGGACAAAGACATTTTGGAGGTGGCAAAAACTGGGAGGGACAGAGTGGACAAAGCAGGAGTGGAGGGGACGGGGCAGGAGCAAAAGCATGAGGGCAGGAGGCACCAAAGACATTCTGGAGGGGGGCAAAACGGGGGTAAGGCCCCAGATGGCACAATGACACATGTGGAGTAAGGCAGCGCAGCATGAGGTAACGTGGCACAATGACATTCTGGAGGTGGCAAAAACGGTAGTAGGCCACAGAGTGGCACAAAGAAGAGGTGGAGGGGTGGTGGAAACGCTGAGTAACAGGGCACAAGACATTGGAGGGGGCAAAAAAAATGGAGTAGGCCACAGAGGGCATAAAGACAGAGAGTGGAGGTCACAGCGCAGCAGATGAGGTCGCGTGGCAAAATGACATTCTTGAGGGGGCAAAATGGAGTAGGCCCCAGAGTGGCCCCAATGACACAATGTGGAAAGGGGAAAGGAACAGCGCAGGGTGAAAGTGGGACAAAGAATTTGGGGGTGGCAAAAAATGTAGGCCACGAGTGGCACAATGAAGGATGGAAAAGGGGAGTGGCAGGCATGGGTCAGGCAGTGGCACAAAGACTTCTGGGGCAAAAAATAGTAGGCCACAAGGGGGCACAATGACAGAGAGTGGAGGTGCGGGGGCAGCGCAGAGGCGGGAGTGGCACAAAGACATTAGAAGGGGGCAAAACATAGTAGCCACGAGTGGCACAAACAGAAGGGGGAGGTACAGCAGCGCAGCATGAGGGCAGACGTGGCACATGAATTTGGGGTGGGAAAAACTGGAGTAGGCCCCCAGGTGGACAAAAACACAGTGTGGAGTAACGGCAGCCAGCATGAGGTCAGAGAGTGGGACATGACATTTGGGGTTTCAAAAAGGGGTGGCCCCAGGTGGCCAAAAGACCAGTGTGGGGTAACGGCAGCCAGCATGAGGGGACAGTGGACAAAACTTTGGAGGTGAAAAAAACGAGTAGGCCCCCGAGGGCACATGAAGAGGTGGAGGGACGGTGGGCAGCAGTGGGTCGGCATGGCAAAAAGACATTTCGGTTGACAAAAATAGTAGGCTCAAGTGGCACAATGACAAGGTGGGGGTCACAGCGCAGCAGCATGAGGTCAACAGTGGACAATGACATTCTGGAGTGGCAAAACAGTAGTAGGGCCCCAGAGTGGCACAAAGACTGAGGTGGGGGACGGTGGCAGCAGCTGAGGTCGGCCAAAAAAAAAACATTCTGAAGGTGGCAAAACCGAGTAGGCCCCAGGGGCACAAGACGGAGTGGAGGTCACAGCAACGAGCATGAGGTCAGACAGTGGGCACAAGCATTTGGAATGGCAAAAACTGGAGTAGGCACCGAGTGGCACAATGACCATGTGGGGGTAAGGCGCATGAGGTAGCTGGCACAAAGACTTTGGAAGGTGGCAAAAATGGAGTAGGCCCAGAGGGCACAAGACACAGTGTGGAGTAACGGGAGCAGAGCATGAGGGAGCAGTGGCACAATGCATTTGGGGGTGGAAAACAGAGTAGGGGCCAAGGTGGGCCCCAAAGACTGAGGTGGAGGGGACGGTGGCAGCAGCAGGGGGTCAGGCAGTGGCCCCAAAAACTTCTGAAGGTGGGAAAACAGTAGTAGGCCCCAGAGTGGCACAAGACAGAGAGTGGAGGTCACAGCAAAAGCAGATGAGGTCAGACGTGGCACAATGACTTCTGGGGTGGGAAAAATGGCGTAGGGCCCCAGAGTGGAAAATGACCAGTGTGGAGGGGAAAGGATCGCAGATGGGTAGACAGTGGGACAATGCATTTGGAGGTGGCAAAAAAAGGGGTAGGCCCAGATGGGACAATGCACAGTGTGGGGGGTAACGGTGCGGGCATGAGGTCAGACAGTGGATAATACATTGGGGATGGCAAAAACTGAGTAGGCCCAGGTGCACAAGACAATGTGGGGGTAACGGGGAGCAGCGCATGAGGTCAGACGTGGCAAATGACATTTGAGGGGGGGGCAAACAGTTTTGTAGGCCACAGAGTGGCACAATGACCGGAGTGGGGGGGTCACAAAGGGGAAAAGTCCCAAATCATTTTAGGTCCCAGACCCAGGGGGCACAATGACAAAAATTCTGGAGGGGTTGGGCCCAAAAAAATTTTAGGGGTAAAAGGGGGCCCCCGAAATGGAAAAATGACACAGTGTGGAGGGGAACGGCAGGCAGCAAGGGAACAGGGAAAAGCGGTAAAAAGGGGACAAAAAAGACAAATTTCCCAAAAGGAGGGTGGCAAAAACTGGGGGGAAAAATAGGGCCCACAAAAAATGGGGGCAACCAATGACAAAAGGGTGTTTTGGGGGGGTATGGCCCCCTTTAAAAAACCCAAAAAACACAAAAAAGGTAACAGTGGACAATGACATTTGAGGTGGCAAAAACTGGAGTCCCCGAGTGGACAAAAATTGGGGGGGAAACCAACAATTGAGTGGAAAAACTTTAGGGGGGGGAAAAAAACCCCAAAAGGGCCAAAGAAGGTGGGGGGGCCCCGACAGTGGCACAATGGACTAATTTTGGAGGTGGAAAAAAAGTAGTAGGCCCCCAGAGTGGACAAAGACAGAGGTGGAGTGAGGTGGGAGCAGCTGAGGCAAAAGTGGCCAATGACATTTGGAGGTGGCAAAAAAAGGAGTAGGCCACAGGTGGCACAAAGACAGACGTGGAGGTGAGGGGCAGGAGCAACGCATGAGGCCGGGGTGGGCAAGATGACACGTGGAGTCAGGACCAGTAAGCACAACAGTAGAGGTCATAAAGTGGACAATGACAGAGTGTGGAGTGGGTGGCAATCCATCCTGGGAAAAATGGGTTTGGGGGAATGGGGAAATGGCAGCAGATGTGTGGGAAAACTGGTGCGGCCCTCAGAAAAGTGACTGAGGCGGTATTTGAGCCAACTCTTTTCACAGTTTGGGGAGGGGTCAGGCTGATGTGTTGGGCCCTAAGGGATTGGTGTGTGGAAACCTGGGCCCATCCAACTGGTTTTTCCCCTTGACAAGGTCGTCTTCCACATTTCCCGGGAAAATGGATTCCCTTGGTGTACGATGGCCCCCCCGCACTGAACACCCCCCTTGAGCCATATGGCCGGGCAGGCAGTTCTCCAAGGGAAACTCGGCAATTGCGGCCCCACATCCGTTTGGTGCCATGTCCCCGGGGTCTTCTAAATGGGGGCAAGTGTGTCCAAGTAGGCCACCACCTGTTGGTTCGGGTTGCTCCAGGTCCGTGCTTTTGCTTGGGACTCCCTCCTCATAGGGGGTGAAGGAGGCTCATCAGTGACCCAGACTTAGGTTCTGCGATGGAGCTGGTACTGCCCCCCCCCCACCTTCCCCCAGCACCCCGGCAGTAGTAAATAAGCGTGGGAACCCCCCCCGGTCGACCCGTCAAAGGGGGACTTTCCGACATAGGCACGGAACTGACTAAGGGGGTTTCCCCAAAAGCATTTGAGATTTTCCCCCTCTCAAAAGCTGGGAAAAAGGGTCCCCTTTTTGGGCGGTAGCCCAGGGGCCAATGGGGGGAGAGCCCGAAGTCATCCCCCCCGGGCGAATACCCCGGCTGTCACTAGCCAGGGAAATCAGCATTCTGCGGGGCCTCTGCACAAGTGATCGAGGGCTCCCTGCCTCCATCCCACTGTATATGCCCCCGGTGCTTGCGGTTATTGCCTCGTTTCCCCACTCCATCTCCTCCTCCAGCTGCTCCTGCTCCCCTTTTGGGCACCTGGGGAGAAATCCCCTCATTTTTACCCGACAATGCTTTTGCTCCAATTTCCCCCTCCTCCCTTTCAGTCCCCCCCGGAATTGGCCGCAGATGAGTGCCACGTCTCCATCCCTGCCCAGACAGATTTTTCAGCATTGTTAGGACATGAAGAGTGGGAAAGAGTTTTTTCATCCGTAGTCCCGGCGATGACAAATAACGTGGCCCCCTCGAATGGCTCAAAAAAACGGCAGTGTCACGATGAGCGCCCCTGGCTGATTAAAGTTTCACAGGGGGGTACTCCCGCCGCCTGGATCCAAAAAATCGTTAATGGCCTTTCCTGTTCATTAAACGGTCCAACATGGCAGGTGGGTTCCAAA
>JAODAL010051353.1:0-26732 GCA_025379985.1 Phyllomedusa bahiana
GCCCCCAACTGCAAATCAGAACATGGTGCGGCAATGAGGGAACTGGTGTCCAGCTGCACGAGGAGGGTGGTCCGCGCCCCGTATGGGCCACGTGTTCAATATGGTTGTGAAAAGGTTCCTGAAGTCTTCCACCGATTTCGAAGATTCTGAAAAAAGGCCAGGAAATGTGCATGCATTATATTTCCACAAAGCCGGACACCCCCCTCGAGTTGCAACGGCAGACGGCCTCCCCCAACAACGTGATATGCGATGTTTACCGTTGGCATTCCGCCTGCACATGTTGGGCCGACTGTATGAAAAAAGAAAAGGCCATTAACGATTTTTTGATGACCCGGGGAGTCTCCCGTGTAAAATTTGTGCCGCCGTGGCAGCTTAAGTGTGACACCTGCCTTTCTGAGGCCTTTGAGGAGGGGACGTCTTTTTTCAGTCGCCAGGACTAGGGTGAAATAAGTCATTCCCCTGTTATGTCCTGGAAACAGTGCTGAAAAATCTGCGGGAGGGGATGGAGACGTGGTGATACATCTGCAGCCACATGAGTCCGTGGGGATGAACTGGAGGAGGGGAGGGGCATTGGGCGAAGCATTGTCTGGTGAATGAGGGGTTTTTCTACTCGGTGAAAAGGAGAGGGAAAGGAGCGTGGAGGAAGGGGAGTGGGGAGGGAAGCGAGGCAGATGCCCGCAGCACCATGGCAGTATTCGTGGAGATGGGGCAGGGATTCCTTTAGAGTCTTGTGCAGTGACCCGCAGCTTCGATTTGCCGACTAGGAGCCCAAAATGTCCCAAACGGCAAGGGGATTTATTTTGTCCCCCCTATTTGGGCCCCCGCTCCCCGGCCAAAAAAGGGGCCCTTTTTCCCGTGCTGGAGGGAGGCAAACTCAAAATACAATAGGAAAAACCTGGTTGTCGTTGGCCTTTTGGGTCGTTTTCCTTTACTCTAAATTTTTCCCCCCCCCGGGGGTCCCTGCACCAAGTACCCTCCCCGGTGCTGTGGGAAGGTGGGGGGGGGGGGGGAGGGCCCGCCATCCTGCAGAACCTAAGTTGGGTTGTGATGAGCGTTCTTCATCCCCCCTAGTGAGGAGGGCGTCGCCGCAGCGAGCGCGGACCTGAGCAGCCCTGAAAAAAACAGGTGGTGGCCTACTTGGAAAAAGAGTTTGCAGTGGAGAAGTGTCTGCCGCCAGAGTGTGGACAGAGTGGGGGGTGTTCAGTGCGGCGGGGGGACCATCGTTCCCCCAAGGAGAACCGCTTGTCCATGGAAAGTAAAAAAAACATGCCCTTTGTCAAAGTGAATAGGCAGGATGGCCAGGATTTCCACACACCAATGCCTTTTGGTGTAGTTTACATCAGCCATGCGCCCACCAAACTTTGAAAAAATGAGTATGGATTCAAATACCTGCCTCAGCCCTATTTGATGCCAAACCCACTCTCCCACACATTGCTCCCAGTTTCTCCATCTGCCTACACCAATTTTCCCGGGATGGTATTCCACCACCTCTCACTTTGTCTTTGTGCCACTCTATGACCTCATGCTGTGCTGCTGTGTTGCTGCTTCCGTGACCTCCACACTTTTGTCTTTGGCCCCTCTTGACCTCATGTGTGGTGCGTTGTTGCGTGCGTCCCTCCACCTCTGTCTTGTGCCATTTGGGGGGCCTACTCCTGTTTTTCCCCACCTCCATAATTTGTATTGTCCCAATGTCTGACCTCATCTGGGCTGCTGCCGTCACCTCCCACTCTGTCATTGTGCCACCTCTGACCTCATTCGGGTTTGTGGCGCTGTCGTCACCTCCACACTCTGTCTTTTTTACTTGTGGCCTATTCTGTTTTTGCCACCCCCGAATTTGTTATTGTGCCACTGTTGCCCCTATGCTGTTGTTGTTTCGTTTCCCCACACTGTGTCTTGTGCCCTTTGTGGGCTCCTGATTTGCTCCACCCCCAGAATTTGTCATTGTGCCCAAACTGGGGGCCTATCATGTGCTGCCAAGTGACCCCCCTGTCTTATGGAACACCCTGGGTTTCCTAATGCTGTTTCCCCCCCTCCACTCTTGAGTTGCCACTATGTTTGGTTTTTCCCCCCTCTTCCCCTGTCAGAAGGGAAAGAGAAGGTCAGGATTGTCTAGCCCAAAAACAGGGTGGAACGAACACAGAAGACATGCAAATTCCCCTTTAATGGTCTCTTTGTTTTGGACAACTCTGTTTGTTTTTGGGTTTGCATATGTGGATTATTTTACCCATTGAAAGGGACACTGGGATGAAAGGAAGGGCAAAAAATGATCGGACGTCACTGCAAAATTACTGCCGACAACCTCTCCACTCATTTGGTGGGGGGGGCTCTACATGTCTCAGCGTTTAACATAACAGGTTCTGTCATATTCTGTGACGGTTTAAAGCTCTGGCCTCATGGAGTGACCCCTGCTGTGACGTCCCCTTACTGTGCTGCGATCTGTGGTGGCTCCGGTAGCCTACTACTGTGTTCTTTGATGCTATGGTAGGATCTTAGCCCTCAGCTTGTTTTTTTCCAGCTGGCGCTGCCATGACTTTATCAGGCTGCATTCCCACTTCAGTTTTTTGGTCAGTTTTGCCTCCTTAAGTGCTCAGGGAATTGAAGGGTGAAGTGATTCTAATAGCGGCGGCAGTCATGTGCATGTCATGCTAAAACAGCATTGTATGAAGACCAAACCAAGCTCCCTCTGCATATTTAAGCATGACACAATGTTCTACAGCACCCTACAGGCTCTGCGCAGCCAGGAAATAGCTGTTTTTTAACGCGATTTGTGCCGAATTTCAAACAGATTTTGATGGAAAATTCGGCGAAGTCGGCGAATTGAATTTTTGAGAAATTCGCCCCTCTCTACTTATAACCATGTGATATCAACATTTCAGTTTCTTTCGTTCAAGTTGGGATGCAAAGTGTACATTAATGAGCAAAAAAATGAACTTTTTGGATCTTGCCAAATGGCTGCAATGAAAGAAAGAGTGAAAGACTTAAAGGGGTCTGAATACTTTCCGTACCCACTGTAATATGCCCCTGTAAGTATATAGAGCCCCTGTAGGTATATATGCTCCTTGTAGGTACAGTATATAGAATCCCTTTAGGTAGGTATGCCCCCTGTGGCTTGTTTCCTAAGTTCGGCTTTCTTCCTGATTTGGTACTTTGCTCCCGAACATGTTCTGACCCTTTGGCGTGTTTTCCATTTATTCTCTTGGTTTCTGATTTGTAGCCTGACGTACTCGTTCTGTTGCTGACCTGGAATGTTCAACATTTCTTCCACCTGACGACCCCAGCACTTAGCAGTGTAGGCACTGTTTCCCAGTTGGGGTCTGCCATCTAGGGCAGCTTGTCAAGTAGACAGGGACAGTGGGCTGGGTTACAGTTATGGCTGCACCTCCCTTGACGTGACATTATCACAGGCTGGAACCGTTACTGCTCTCCACGCACGATTAACTCCATGACAGCCTTGGTAGAGCAGATGCAGGGGCTTACCCAGCTAGTCCAGGATATGGGGCTGAGGGTACAGCAACAACAAACTTCCCTGAGTCAGAGTGTTCCCACATTACCTTCCCCTCTTGTGGAACCCCCCATTCAGCTACCAGACAGGTTCTCAGGTGACAGGAAGGCCTTTCTGCCGTTTAGGGAAGGATGTCGCCTGTATTTTAGGCTGTGGACAGACACTTTAGGGAGAGACGTTGGGAAAAGGCTTTTGCTCTGCTAGTACACTTCATGGTCACCCCAGCATCTGCTATTCCTGAGATGACCCCCGAGGAGCCAATACAAGTGGGGGATTCTTCTGCCAGTAATCACAGGACTTCTCGTCGCATTCAAGGACTGTGCTACTACTGTAGCAGAGACGGGCACTTCATCCAGAAGTGTCCCCAAAAGGAAGACCAGGGCGGAAAACTCCAGTGCCTAGGTGACTTGCAGAAAGGTCACCCAAGCGAACAGGTATTTCCTATTGTTTCAAAAAAGCTGTTACTCCTAGTAAAAATCTCATACCTTTCTATGTCTGGTTCTGGGAATGCTTTTGTGGATTCTGGGTTGGCTTCCAATTTTGTACACACGTCCTTTGCCAAGCGTCTGAGCCTACCTTGAAGGCTGCTATGTGATTCCTTGGAGGTAGTGGCTATTGATTCTACTCCGTTGGTTAAGGGCACAATCCAACATTGTACTCCTAAGCTTGAAATGTTGGTAGGATCAATACATAGTGAAAAATATATTCTATTTATCATGGAGGGGCTGCCCCTTGATGTGGTTTTGGGTCTGCCCTGGCTTCAGAAACACAACCCTGTGCTTGACTGGGTCATATCTGGCCTTCTGTGTCCTCTATGGGTGCAGGGTTTTTCTTTGTTGGAAAAAAGGATGGAGGTCTCCTTCCATGCATTGATTACTGAGAACTTAATAAGATAACGGTAGAAAACTAATACCCCTGACCCTTGATCCTGGATCTGTTCAATCAAATCCAGGGGGCAAAGTGGTTTACTAAGCTAGACCTGAAAGGGGTCCGATAATCTTATTTGTATTAGAAAAAATGAATGATTGGAAAAACCACTTTTAAGACCATTTTGAATATTTGGTTATGCCATTTGGGTTGTGCAATGCTTAAGCAGTCTTCCAGAACCTGGTAAATAATGTTTTCTGAGAACTCATTGGTTATTGTATGGTTCACATCTGGATGACATTTTAATATACTTTGAAAATTGGTAATTTCACGTTGATCACGTGCGACAGGTCTTACAAATCTTGAAAGAGAATCATTTGTTCGGCAAACTTGAGAAATGTGTTTTTGGGGTGCAGGAGGTACCTTTCCTAGGGTATATTCTGTGTCCTAACTCATTTCGTATGGATCCCTGTAAAATTCAAGCAATTCTCGACTGGATCCGCCCTTCCTCCCTAAAGGCCCTACAGCAATTTCTAGCGTTTGCGAATTATTACCAGAAATGTATTCGTAATTTTTCTATTTTAGTTCGGTCTTTGACTGACATGACTAAAAAGGGGGTGAAGTTCAGTGTTTTGTATCAGCTCCTGTTTTGGTTCAAGTAGATCATACTAAACCCTTCGTTATAGAGGTTAATGCTCCTGAGTATGGAGCAGGGGCTGTCCTCTCCCAAGGATCTGTCACTATAACTAATCTTCACCCTTGTGCGTCCTTTTCGCATAAATTTTCCTCTACGGAAAGGAATTATGACGTTGGGAACCGAGAGTTGTTGGCTATTAAGTGGGCCTTCGAGGAATGACGCCACTTCCTTGAAGGTGCCCAACACCAAGACACTGTCACGGACGCTCCTGCGACCACTGTCCCGGGTCGCAGGCGTGCCCGTGCCCCTGCTCCCGGCGGAGCCCCGTCCTGCCGGCTTCCACTTACCCAGCCACGCTCATGCTCAGCCTGTCCTCAGCTCCCAGCGCGTGGCTCCGCCCCTAGGGCGCGCGCGGCCCGTCTCTTTGAGATTTAAAGGGGTAGTGCGCCTTTAATTGGCTCATTGCCGGGCACTGCTCCTAGTTAGGTCCGGCCTCTTCCTGCCAGCCCTCGCCGGACCCTTGGTGTATATTCCCATGGTGAAAATGTTCCAGAGCGTTCCTGTCTTGCCTTACCGTGTACCGACTCTCTGCTTACGTTTACCGTCTCCGAACCTTGCCGCCTGCCCTGACCTCCTGCTTGTCTACCATCTACGAACCAGAGCCGCCTGTCCTGACCTCCTGCCTGTCCACGACCACGAGCCTGCCTGCCGTTACTGTACCTCGCACCCTTGGCCGCCACCGCAGGCAAGCCCCGCCAGTGGTAGTGACCTGGTGGATACCCGCCGCAGCAAGACCATCCCGCTTTGCGGGGGGCTCTGGTGAATACCGGGTCCCTCTTAGTTTCCACTCCCTGTTTTGGGCTTAAGCCATCACCTGCGGTGGCCCAGTGGATCCACCTCCAGACCGTAACAGTCACAGTCCTTACTGATCATAAGAACCTCACCTTTTTGGAGAATGCTAAAAGGTTGAACCTACACGTTGGGCACTATTTTTTACTTGCTGTAACTTTATTGTTACATATAGACCTGCCCTAAGAATGTTAAAGCTGACGCGCTATGTCGAAGTTTCTGTGCCAGATGCTCACCCCAGGAGCATCCGGTACCAATTTTGCCAAAAGAGGCTGTCTCAGGTATTTCTCTTGTTTTAGCCACTGAGATTAAGACCCACCAAGATATGATACTTGCTAATTGTCCAATTTCAAAGGTCTTTGTCCCCACTCAATTTCGGCTATGATTATTTATGGAATTTCATGATTCTGTATTATCTGGACATCCCAGAGTGTTTGGCAATAAGAGACTAATTTCCTGCAACTACTGGTGGCCTTCGTTGTCTCGAGATGTGGAAGCCTGTCACACGAGCCAATAGGAGGGCCCGGAGACTGCTCCAATGGGATCGTTGTCCAGGCACTCCATTTAAACCTCCTGAGATCTCCAGGCATTGCATGTGGTATTTCCTGGCTGCGTTAATACCTGTGTTTTGTAAGTTTGATTCTTCCATTTTCCTGACCTCCACTGTTGGTGGATACTAACCACTACTTACTGGGAACACCCCACAAGACTTTAATTTTGGAGATGCTTTGACCCAGCAATCTAGCCATCATTGAGCTCCTGGTTCAAGTTACTAATAACCTTACAAGCAAAACGTAACACTCCCATAGAAATCACTTAGCAGCTAAATACATAAAAACACAATTTTTATTGAAATAATACTTAAAAATCCTATACCTTACCCTACTAAGACCCTTACACTACTAATAACTTACTAATAACCTTACACTTACGCATAGCTCCTGTTTTCAATATATGCACCTCGGGACCTGAATGTCCACTAGTGGTTTTCTATATCCTGCTCATTTACAAGTGATATAGTTGCAGGATAATCAATTTTATTCACTTTATCTATTAGTGGTTTTGAAGTTATGGCTTGTCAGTTTGTGTACATTTATAATATCGGAATCAACATTTGATGCCATGGTAAACATAGGTCAGATAGTAGTCCCCTTCAGTGGGACTGACAATTTAACTTCTCAATAATCTTGAAACTTTGTGCCACTTGCCGAAAAAGTATTCAGCGTTGAACCTGTATTTAAACAAAATACATGGGCACAGTGACCCCCATATCTAAAGACTCATAAGCCCCGGTGCAAAAAAATTCAGCTTGAGCTCCCATGCAATTTCTATTCATGTCCACTGTTTGCAGCATGCCTGTGACTTACCAAGTAATAAAAGATCCACAGCACACACCAGCTTTGCATTTCAAGTGAATTATATTTTACAGTGTGAACAAATATACAGTCCATAGAATTCAAGTATTGGTTGTTCCGAATCCCGGAAGCAACAACAATATTGCCAGTGACTTACAACTGAATTGCAGGGCCTCTTAGGCGACAAATCAATGCATGAATTATCAGCCTAGAGTGTTGCGAGGGTCTTAAAAAACCCTGACTAAAGTCATAACATATAGATACATAAAGAAATCATGTCTATTAGAGTATTTTATCAGATGGCAGACTTAGGTCGACATGTCCCAAAAGTGGCGTCCATACGCCAGTTTGAATGCGGCACAAAGTATCGTACATTCGAAATGTATTTTCTAATTTGTTCTGCGCTTGTTTTATAAAGTGGTTGTATTTGCATCTGCCGGAATGTTTTAGGCGTTGCGCCTTTTTCGGCGAGTGTGTTGCTTGGGGCACCTGTTTGGGGTTCCGGCTTGTATACTTCAAAATTAGTAGCATTTGTTAGTTCTATGCATTTGTTAACGGTGCGTAGGTTTGTTTTGGAGTGCATCTAGTCTTTGCGGTGCATGTATGGATTGGGGCGCATGCTTGTGCGCCATTTCTGGCTCCCTCTGAGTTTTTGTCATAATTGCTTTTGGGACACATTCGTAAATTAAGTGCATTTGGCATTTGAGCAGAGTTGAGAGCAACATTCAACATCAGAACACACACAGCAGGCGCACAATCTACAACTTCAACCAGCAGGCAGAAATAAGTACCCGGAGCAATAAATACAAAAGGGGGCGCAATGACGAAAGTTCGGACAATGCAAATCTGTCGCCACCAGCCGGCAAAAAAGGCGCACACTCACGCACGACAAAATGCCGCGATGCGATCACACATAGAAAACAGCTGACAGTGTAAGCCCTATACAAATATGGCGCACATGTACGGCTAAAAAAGGCATATACAGCCACACAAAAGATAGCGTACAATGCGGCAACAACCACCATACACTTGGAGTACACTACAAAATCGGGAGACACATATGCCAAAAAAAAAACGTTGGCGTGTTGGGACATGTCGCCCTTAGAGTCTCATGTCTATGTAGGGAGCTATTCCTTTAAATAATGCAGTCACCAAGTAATGGTCAAATGCCAGTCCTACACAAATGAAATGTGACTGCAGTGACTCACATGCGACATCTTCTCTGACTGGAGTCGTTCACTTTCTATTTTCTTTTACTTCCAGGCTCAGACTACCATGATAACTTCTTTCAGTCAGGAGTAGTCTCAGCGCACAATATAATAGTTTCCTATTCTATGGTATGCGCCTTTAATTGGTGTTTTTCTATCTTAAGCATTTATGGCACATCCATAAGATATACCAAAAACAACTGAAAGGTATGGTTGTACTCAAGGACCCTCACTTATTAAAAGAAGAATTGAAGTTGCATGAACGGAGGTCTTAATACGTCACAATGAAGAGGTGGCCGCAAGAAAACATATGGAGAAGGCAGCGGTTGGGAATCCAATATCATCCCAGAGATGGCACCCGCACCTAGTAGGCATTTATCTGTAATATGGGTATACCCTTTTAATGCCATCAGCTACTCCCGCACTTGGTAGAAGTTACAGATTTGATCTGTACTCCGAGGGGGTCTGTATGTCTCTTTAGATTTCCAAGAAATGTTATCTGACTTTTTCATAGGAAAACAGCAATGAGCATAAAAGAAAAGTAATCAGACTCAAGCCCTAATCTGCCAAGGAATACAGACCAGGGAAAAAAGCAATTTAGATCTAAATCTTCCTTAAGTAATACTGATATTACATCCAGACGTTTATGTAGTCACTTTACAGGATCTCTGTTAACAGCATTTGGTCAGAATGAGAAATAACCTCAGAGCAGTGTTGGAAATTTGTCTTTGTCACTTTGCGCGAGCCGAGTTCTTACAAATAATTCCACTGCTGACTTTGCTGCGTAGTTTTCCTGTTTGTACAATTCCATATCAGATACCAGGTTCTAATGATTACATGGTCTTGCTCATGGAACCCCCCACCACTACCATTATAACTTATTCCAGAGGTAATGACTGTGTAATTACACTGCAGTGCTGCTCAATTGCATCCTACTAAAATCAATGCAAATTCATTAATTCCAATGGAATGCCCTCCAGACCGGAAGACAGCCTTTTAGGTTTACCTGAAACAAAGTAATTAACATAATGAAATGAACATATACATGTAATATGTGGTGGATCAATCTCTGAACATCCTAAACCAGTTGGGGTGTTATCTACAATGTAGTGCTATGAAATAAATATCCCCCTTCTCTGTCCACAACAACAGTGGAGCGTGAAAATTTATGAACCCAATTCTCTATACTTTTTAATAAATTTAACCTAGAATTTATATCACTAAAGCGCTAAGAGTAGATAAAGAGAACCAAATTAAACAAATGAGTTCAGATTAAGGTTTAAATATTAGACTTGATCATTTATTTCTTAAGGAAAATTATCCAATATCACATATTTGTGAGTGACAAAAGTATGTGAACCTTTAGGATTAGCAGATAATTTGGAGGTGCAATTAGGGTAAGGATTTTCACTCAATGGAATGACAATCAGGTATCAGTGAGCGGCTACTTGTATTTAGGCTGGTTATTGCATGCTTTGTCTCTGTTCTCATACTTCAGAAAGTAATATTCATCTTTTGACAGCTGTATAACACTGATGGCACTGTATGGCTGGCACTATTATGGTGTGCACTGCATGGCTGGCACTGTTATGGTAGGCACTACATGGCTGGCACTGTTATAGTGGGCACTTTTATGGTCGGCACTACATGGCTGTCACTTATGCTGGGCACTATATGGCTGGAACTGTGTGGCTGGCACTGTTATAGTGGGCACTAAATGGCTGACACTGTTATGGTGGGCACTGCATGGCTGGCACTGTGATGGTGGGCACTATATGTCAGTCCCTGTGTGGCTGCACTGTGATGGGGGCACTGTGTGGCTGTCGCTATTATGGTGGGTACTGTATAGCTGACACTACAGGGCTGTATATGCTATTTTAACCAATCTAGATGAGCAGTGCAGCAAAAACTGTTTCTGTATCATCTATGGATTTCTTCCAAGGAGTATTTATTTCTAAAACAATCAAGGCAAATCCACAAGATCTACCACAAAGATGTCTGATAGGTTCCAGATTCCAGAGAGGAGGAAATGAGTTGAGAAGAGGCCATATATATGTGTTCTTTTTTGTAGATATAGATGTGAACCAGCCGCTTCTGTGACCCTCAAAACTACAATGAATATAGGCACTTCATGTCCTCTTTCTGGAGTACGAGCAGAAACCCCCCCCATTCTGATCTTTGACAGTGGACGCAAGATCTCTCTGACATTTTGGGTATTTACAACTGAAGTGCCATTTAGGTCTGAGACAGGGGATGCCCCTGTGGCCCCTGGGAGAGGTACAATAAAACAATGTGACTCTTGAACCAGAAAGTGCTTTGGCATTATGGCTTCTCTGAATGCTACTAAGAATTGGTTTCTGACCTGTCTGAGTTGAATGGTATAAAAGCCTACAAGGTCAGATTTGAACCCAAAGTGGCTTCTAAACAACTACAGACCTTTCTCAGATTATTTTATGGTAATGTTCATGAGTCCACCACCAGAAGGAAACTGAAAAACAATGGTGTGTGTACATGCAAAAGCTAATCATCAGCACTCCACACATGCAAAGAGACATTTGAACAATGAATAACTGAAATTTTTGTATTAATGCTGCATTTAGTACATATGAAAATCTAATGCTCTTAGTGCAGATTTTTAATCATAATGTTAAGGGCCAATCCACCAACAGCAAGGTGATCTCAGTTCAGATGGGGACCTACACTAGACTAGCATTCTCACCATGCTTAGTGCCTTCCTGGCCTTCATACTCTCAGGGCATGAAGGTCCTAGATCCACTTGATTAAAAACAGCCTATGTTGATGGATGGAGTGCGATGCCAAAATAGAGGCAGCAACTCCCCCATGCAGAAAATCTATATGGCAGGATTGCAAGGATTAAACCGCTGCTCTCCACAAGGAACATTGCTGCCCATCAGCAAGCCAGATTATTGGAACAATGGGTCACAATTTTCACCAAAAATAATGTTGTATATGGTTTACACCATATTTATGATGAGTTTTAGACAGTTTGTAGACACTTTTGTGGGGTGTTGCTTAGCATGCAAAGCTGTATGCCAAGCAATGTGCCAACATTTTGGTTCAGTTAGTGGCATACAGTAAGCCAACTTAATAAAGGTGCAGTACACAGTTCTAACCTAGACCAGATTGATAAATGTGGTGCAAGACTATCTACTCTAAATCTAAGTATAAGACAATATTGATAAATTTACAACAATGTTTTGTGGGCAGCAAAAAGGTTTTTTTGGTTAAATTGAGAAGTGTTATCTTTGGAGAATGTAAAATACTGGATTTCAAAATAAAACCTCCTACCCTCTGTGAAACATGGCAGTGGTAGTAATGAAGAATAAAGCTAAATATGTATTTGTCGAACTAAAGGTTAATGCTCTTTTAATCCGTTTTCCATTAAACAACATCATGTTCATCATCAGGAGAAGGTTTCTGCAAACGTCTGTACATGCAGTCATCACCTACAGGCAGGTGGCTGTGACTGACAGCCACACTCCTGCACTAATTACTGGCATTGAAATCCGATTCCAGACTTTTTTTTTTACCTCTAAGCACAATTAACATTGATTGTGGTGCTGGATGCTGGCAAAAAAGAAGGATTTTCATTGTCTTGTCTTCATCAGCCTGAGAATTCTGATTGCCAGGGCTGATAATTTTATACTGACAATCAAGGGTTGTCAAGTAGTAGTACAATAGCCCCAAGTGCTATCCAGTTACAAAGCCTGTTAGGTCCTAGCGATGTGCTACCAATTGCCTGCGCATTTAGAAGTTATGATTAAAAATTAATCCAATAGGACCAGAAAATAAATAGAAAACCAACCAATTCAATAAAGTTACTGTTATTAGTAAAATGACAGCACAAAATAAATAACAACATTTCTTAAATATTTTTTCTTATATAAAATTAATGAACTAGTTCTTTGCCACCCATCACCCACCCACACCATGAAAACGCACCTAATTTCATTCCTGTTAAATGCGGCTAAAGCTGTCATCCCCCGACTGTGGTGCTCCACGGTATGTTCCTCCCTCACAGACTGCTTCAGAGAAATCCACAAAATTTGTAGACTAGAGGAGCTGCGTAGTGACTCTCTCAACGAAATGGAACGATTTATGCACATTTGGGAGGATTGGCTTACCTTTTGCAAATCCTCTTATTACCGCACCCTTTGAGAGTGGGGCACAAAGGCACAACTTCTGCGATCTCACTGGAGCCATGGGATACCCACACTCACCTTCTGGTGGGCTACTAGCTTCTACTGACCCCCTTCTCCCTCTTTTCCTTTCTCAGTTAGGTTCTGACACTGTTGACTTTGCCTCCGTTCCTGAGGCTGTTGTATGGTACTTCGCATTCCAGGTCTAGAGACTGCATTGAGTCAATATGCCTGGACCTCTATCATCATGCTCAAGGTGTATTCCTTCTCATCATATTTTTAACCCGCTCTTGGTAGACCTACTGAAGGTTGATACCCTATCTGGCTCTCGTTCCTACAGGATCTCCTCCACGGAATCTTGTTGATAGCGGGTTATTTCTCAGGACCAGACAAACTTTCTTCAATCTTTATATTGTTGTTCTATCATATACTGTTCTGTCTTAGTTCTGATGATGGCATTACCATATGTTAATAACTAGTGTTGAGCGATTTTTATCGACAAAGTTGAAATCGGCAAGGTTTTTAGAGGTGATCGAAATTTCCAGATCATGCGATAATTAAGGTTAAAATCTGTGCATCATCTATTAAGATCGCGCCTTTTTCGGCGCTTCCTGTAATTTTGGCGGCCAGCAAATGAGATTACAGAATAGAGCAGGGTGAGATGTGTGTGCGACGTCATGACTGGGATGTGTATGGTTGCGATTGGCTGGAAAAATCACATGACCTCGTTTTACAGAGAAACAGCGTTTCCTGTTTCAGCCTCAGTGTCTCTCAGCGTCTCATAGGGATAGGACCTGCGCTCTGCCTGTGGCCAAACAGCTCAGCGAAATTAGTCTATTTCTGCACAGAGAAACCTCTACTATTAGCTGTGATCCTTCCAATTTAGTTAGATTAGGGATTTGAACATTTTATGTAGTTAGCTAGAGAATTTTAAAGCAGCATCTACCGCTGTAAATTCACGGCGGTGGGAGCAGGGGGGGGGGGGCCCCGCGGGCGAACACAGACAAGCTCTATCTATAAAGAACACTGGATAAAGTTCACCAAGACTTAGTGTAGACATTGTAGTGGAATATCTTTATTATTAACAGTTTGCTATTGAAATATTTCCTGGATATTGGGCAGCCTGAACTTATATTGGATAAACATCATTTCTAGTAACTGCAGTCTCTTTGTTAGCTGCAAAAACACCACTTTTATTATCAGTATACATTTCAGATAGGTGTTCATTTTAATTTTACCCTTAACCCCTGTAAAGTTGAAAATTTCCACCTTGCACTTAAATTACAAAACCCGCAATCTTGTAGTCAGGGATCAGGGTTGTTTTGTTTCCAAAAAAAAACCGTGTACACGAAAACACAAAGTTCTGTTTTTTGACTTTTGCGCCCCGCACTGTTCATTGACGAGCATCTACGTAAACTTAAAAAAAGCAATTCTATTTCCCACAGGGGAATTGAAAGGTGCAAAAAATACCCTTTATTTTTCAAAACAAACAGTTACGGTTTTTTTGCTTTTGCGCACCCAAACACTGTTCATTGCGCACATCACTAAATTTAAAAAAAGCAAATTTTAATTCCCCCACGGGAATTTAAAGGTGCAAAAAAAACCCTTTATTATTAAAACATAAAATTTTCGTTTTTTTTGACTTTTTCCCCCCAGACTGTTCATTGACCAGCATCTAGTAAATCTTAAAACAAATTTTATTTCACCACAGGGGAATTGAAAAGGGCAAAAAATACCGTTTATTATTCAAAAAAAAAATTAGTGTTTTTTTTTTTTCGCACCCCCCATGTTATTGCGCAGCATCTACGTAAATCTTAAAAAAACAATTTTTATATTCACCACAGGTGAAAATTTAAAGGTCAAAAAACCCTTTATTATAAAAAAATAACATTACGTGTTTTTTTTACTTTTGCGCCCCCACGTTCATTTACCACTCTACGTAAATCTTTAAAAAACAATTCTTACACCACAGGTGAAATTTAAAGGTGCAAAAAATAAGTTTATTATATCAAAACATAACGTTACGTGTTTTTTGACTTTTGGTACCCAGCACGTTCATTGACCCGATCTAGAAAATTTTAAAAAAAGCTTTCCCTTTTTTCCCCAAATTGAATTAAAAGGGAAAAAAAATACCGTTTTTTAAAATCAAAACATAACAGTTACTGTTTTTTGATTTTGCGACCCAGCACTGTTCTTTTGCGCAGCATCTCGTAAATTTTTAAAACTAATTTCTTATTCACCACAGGTAAATTTGAAAGGTGCAAAAAATCCCCGTTTTTTAATCAAAACTTAACATTTACGTTTTTTTTTACTTTGCGCACCCAGCACTGTTCATTGACCAGATCTACGTAAATCTTAAAACAGTAATTTATATTACCACAGGTGAATTAAAAGGGTGAAAAAAAAATACCTTTTTATTATATCAAAAAAAAACAGTTCGTTTTTTTTTTGACTTTTGCGCACCCGCACTGTTTTTGACGCGCATCTACAAAATCTTAAAAAACGCAATTCAAATTTAAACCAAGGTAAATTGAAGGGGTTGCAAAAAATACGTTTTTTTATATCAAAACATAACGTTACGTTTTTTTTTGACTTTTGGCGACCCACATTTTCATTGACGCAGCTTCTACTAAATCAAAAAAACACAATTCTATTTCACCACGGGTGAATTAAAAGGTGAAAAAATACCGTTATTAATCAAAAATAAAGTTACGTGTTTTTTGCTTTTGCGCCCCACTCTTTCATTGACGCAGATCTACGTAAATTTTAAAAACAGCAATTCTTATTCACCACGGTGAATTGAAAGGTGCAAAAAAACCGTTTATTATATCAAAACAAACATTACGTTTTTTTTTGACTTTTGCCACCAGCACTGTTCTTTGGGAGCAGCATCTAGAAAATTTTAAAAAAGAAATTCATATTCACCACAGGTGAATTAAAAGGGGTGCAAAAAATACCGTTATTATACAAAACATAACAGTTCGTTTTTTTGACTTTTGCGCACCCAGACTGTTCATTGACGCGCAATCGTAAATTTAAAACAAAATTTCTATATTCCCCACGGGTGAATTAAAAGGGTGCAAAAAATACCGTTTATTAAACCAAAACAAAACCCGTAGGTTTTTTTTTGGGACTTTTCCCCAAAGTCCGATTTGTTGATGGGACCCCTTCCCTTTTAAAATTTTGAAACCAGCAATTTTTTTTCATTAAGGGATTTGAAAAATAGCTGTGATTTTCCCGTCTTTTAATAAAAGGATTTTCCCAAAAAACTATTCCATCCCTTTCCCCTAAAATTTTTTTTAAAATTTTCGGGAACAGGGAAACCCAAAAATCAGGTGGGTTAAAGCAAAGAAAAAGAGGGGGGTAGCAATGGGGTAGAGGTACGAAAAAGGGTGCTCCTTCCAGTGTGGCGAAACCCCCGCATGCCAGCGGATTTCATTTTGGCGGACCTTTTCAGGCCACATCGGGGGGTCAGGGCCTGTGAATCTAAATAACAAAACCATGTCGCCAATCTGTCCTTCAGGGGTTAATCCCAAACCTGAATCTAGCAGCCCCTTACCTCCTGCCCTCGCATAGACGGCCAAAAATGTCGTCTTTCAGCACCCATAAACCCACCCGCCCAACATGAACCCAGCCCAAAATTAAACTTTTGTTACCCCCACTGGGGGAAAATTTCCATTGCCCGGGAAGACCTCTTTTTTGAAAAAATTTGGGGTTTGGGGTCAAAAGGGCCATTTTAAAAGGGATCAAGGGGATGTTTTAAGTCGTTTGGGACGCTCAGTTTCTGATGCCATAAAGAGGAGGTAAAAGGGAAGCCGGTCAATCGGCAAAACATCCCGGGCGGTGGGGCCAAACCCCTTGCTTTTTCCCCCCTTGCTTGTAGCCCGCAGCTTCGGGAATGAAAAAGTGGGAAGGGGACCAAGTCACCTTGTGTTGATGATGAGGGAATGACCGCCCATTGCGGACCATCGTGGCCCTTTTCCCGCAGAATTTGCTGGGGAGCACCCTTTAAATCAGGGGAAACGGAGGAAAAGGGACGAGGGGGTTTGTGTCAAAAAAGGGGGCCCCGCCAAAAAAAGGGAGGGGGCGGTGCAAAAGGGTCCGCTGATATAAATTTCCGCCACCCAGGTCAGCGAAAACCCCGCTCCTGCTTTTTCGCCGTAAAAAAGGGGTCCAGGACCTCCCCCAAGCCGGGGCCCTTTTTGACCCAAGCCTCTAAATTCACCCAGCGATGTCATTTTCCCGCCTTTGCCTTAAAAAAAAAAAAAAAAAAAAAAAAACAAAAAAAAAAAAAAAAAAAGTAAAAAAGGGGAAAAAGAACCTTAATGGTTAAACACCACCAACATGTTTTTAGCCCCACATGCAGCGAATGCATGATTTTAAAAAGGGGGGGAACATTTGGCCAAAAAAAGGCCAAAAACCGCCCCGGCCTCCAACCACTGCCCACCCCCTCTTCTCCGCCTCCTCCTCCCCCGCCGCCACCAAAGCTTTCCTCCGGGCCCATGCCCTCCAGAGTCTAAAATCAGGGACCCACCCCCGCTTCAGCCCCCAACCGTCCCCCCGGGAGTCCCAAACCGGGCACCCCAAAAGACCCTCCAAAACCCCTTTCCCTCCCCCATTTTTAAACGACCTGAAACCCCGAACGGGCGGCCAGTCTAGCAAACCCTTTCCTGTTTCCGGGTTTTTGGGAGCAGAAGAAACATTTTAAAACCCAAACCCCAACCCCAAACCCAAAAAAGCCGGGAAAAATGCCCGGCCTTTTCCCCGGGCCTTTTTTTGGCCTTTGGGAAATTTTGCCTTTCCTTTCTGGGGGAAACACAGATGGGTTCCGCCCGCCCCATGGCCCCCCGCTTGCCCCCAATACCAAAACCCACGAGCAGGGCATTTCTTTCCCGGGAAAAGGGCCGTCCCGGGCCCTGGCCACCCAAACGTTCATCTAAAATTTCAAGGCTTGTCTGCATCTGTGCCGGAAAAAATCCACCCCCCAGACCCCTTTTAATAGTAAGCACGGCCCAAGGCCGCTTATCCCCCTGTGACGCCCCACTTGGGTGAGCTGGGTGGATTTTCTCTGGGGGTGACGGTGGCTCCGGGCCGGCGCACGCTCTTAAAAAACCGCAGGGATGGTGAAGGGGCTTTTTCCCCCCAAGGCCCTCTGGTGGCTTTCACGTGCCCAGAGACACCGGGCCCGTGTTGAAATTTAATCTGCCTTGGAGACCGTCCACACACAGGTAAATGCTGTGGCCCGGCCCTTTTAAGAAAACGAGACCGAGCCCCTTGGCTGGGTGAAAAAAACCCTTTGTGCCAGGAAAAGGGGGGTTGTGCTGATAACGGGTGAAATCTGCTGGCCGCCCTTAAGTTTGGGTTTTAAGGCGGAACACACCCCTTTGGGCCGGGGAAACATGCATGAACCTTGTCGCCCCCAAAATTTCTAAAGAGTTCCCGGGTCTGGACGCCCTGCTAAAGGGAAGGCCGAGGTTGAGTTCGAAACTTCCGCCTTTTCCGCCCCCTGTTATTTCCCCCGGCCTTGCGCTTTTGCAGCGCAGCTGGGCCCCTCCCGTAAACCCGGTCTCAATTGTTGACATGGCAAACGGCTAAAAATTTCCCCCTTTCCACTTTCCCCAGCGTTTGTGGCAAAAAGCGCAATGCCATTACGCATTTAAGAAGTGACACAGGGCCCTTTAAAAAAAGGCAGGGGAAACCGGCCTTTCGGGGTTTTTAAACCCACCGGAGGGGAGGCATTTTTAAAAAGAGTCTGCCCCAAACCCCTTTTGCCAGTTTTGAAAAAAGGGGCCACCAAAAATTTTAAATGGGGGACGATCCCTTGTCAGCATGACTTTTGGGTGATCTTATTTTTGGGGAAGTTTAATTGGGCACTCTGAAAAACGGGTCCCCCCCCAGGGGAAGGGAGGGGGGAAAAGGGACACAAAATGCGGAAACCCCGGGGGGCCTTTCTTTTCCTTCCAAACCCAAAAAGGGCCCCGGGACATTTTTCACAATTTCATCGGTTTTCTTGGGGCATTTTTTCGGGGTCCAGAGCTGTGAAAAGGTGGCGCATCAGCTCTCAGGGTGCTTAAATCCAGGAAAGGGCCCGGGGGCCTGGGGTTGGAAGCTGTTGGGAGGCAGCGGAGGAGGAGGAGGAGGTTTTCCCTTAAAACACCGATGTTCCCCGGCGCCCCTCCCTTGGAAAGAGGTTGGCCAAAAATTTGAGGGGGAGGGGGGGGGGGTTTTAGGAAGATCATTTTTTGGTTTGTGCCCCCTCGACCCGGGGGGCGGGGGAAAAATAAAGGCCCATCTCTCACAGGGATTGTTTGGGTTTTTGCTCCTTTCCTCCAACATGATCCTCGCTTTAAAGGGGCCTTTAAAATGAAAAAACATTCCCTGGGGGGGCCACCCTCCGGGGGAATCCCCGGGGTAAAAAACAAAAATCAGAAATTTTCCTTCCCCCCCACCCAAAAAGAGAGTAAAATGCAGGAAATGGAGACCTTGCTGATTGATAACTGGGGAAAAAATTTTGTTGCGTCGCTTCACGTTCCCCAAATGTCCCCCGGTGGAAAAACATAAAGGAAACTTTGACAGAAAGTAGAGTGCCAAAAAAGGCGTAGCGGCAGCAGAAAGGAAAAAAGGTGGCCCCCGAAGCCTAATGGGTGACCTTGGCAATTTTTGTTTACCACCTCCCCAAAGCATCAATGCAGGGCAAAACATCCAACACAAGGATCAGCTTAAGATCAGGTGCCGACTTTTGGGTCTAAAAACCCGATGTTTTTGCATGTTTTTCCGGCCCCCAATAGACTTTGGGTATCCAAAATGGACGAATGGCCCGACCCTGGCTCTTTCACCCCCCAAATAGGGGGGTGTTGCCCCTCCCCACACCCCGCGTAATATTTTGAGGGCCCTTCAGCACGGGGAGGAGTCTTTTCCAGAAAAACGCATCCGGTTTCCACAGAAAAATGGGGAAACCTTTGCCCTTTCATAAAGGATAAAATCAGGCGGGATCTTGATGAGGTTTTGGGCCCCCCCAATTGCCGGGGTCACCGATTATTTTAAAAGTCTACTTAAACTTTCCCTTTTCAAACAAAAAATTGGTCCTCTTGAAAAACTTTTTTTTAAAATGACCCTTTTCCTTATTTTGGCAATTTTTTTTTCCCCTTTTCCCAACGTTCATTTTTTGGTTTTGTGTGGGGGAAACCCTTTTAAAAACACCGGGGGTTTTTCATGAAAAACACCTTTATTCCTTTTTTCCCTTAAACTTCATCTTAAGAATTTTTTCCATTGTAAAGGGTTTTTGAGGTATGTTGCTGTGAAAAAACAGCAAAAATCATGGCCTTTTGGGAAACCCCAAAAAAATTTTAAACTTCTAAGTGGCTTTTCCCTCCCTAAACCTTTTTTTAAAAGTGGCTGGAATCAAAATTTTAAAATTTTTTTGGGGTTAAAGTTGCTGTTGGGAATCCCGCTAAAATTTTATGGCCCCTTTGGGAAACAGAAATGTGGCTTCTAAGTGGCTTTTCTCCCTCACAATTTTTTAATAGTGGCTGAGAAAATCATATTTATAATTTTTTGGGGGCATGTAGCTGTGAGATACAGCAATAAAAAAACAAAGGGCCTTTTAACAGAAATGTGGCTTTTTAAGTGGCATTTCTCCCCTCAATTTTTAAAAGTGGCTGAAAGTTTATTTTTAAATTTTTTTTTGGGGCATGGGTGCTTTGAAATGAAACAAAAACTACAGGTCCTTTTTTATAAAAAAAAAGTTGTTTTTTAAAAGACATTTGTTTTCACCCAATTTACCAAAAAATGGCTCAAGGGGGCATGCTTTTAAAATTTTTGGGGGGATTTTGCTGGGGACAAAGCAGATTCTTTCAGGTCCCCATTCTAAAAAATGTTGTTTTCTAACAGAAAATTTGGTTTTTACAATTGCCCCAAAGTGGCCCCAAAAGGGTTTATGTTTTAATTTTTGGGGGCATTTTTTTCTGTGAACCCTGCAGCTATAATACAGGTTCCCATTCTAAAAAAATGTTGTTTCTAACAGACATTTGTTCTTCACAATTGTTTAAGAGTGGCTTAAAGGGGGATGGTGCTGGGCAAAAACAGGAATAGGGAGGACACCCGGGTTTAAAAGGGCACATATTGCCCAAAAAGACTTTTTTTTTGCAAGAATTTTTTTAAAAATAGCTATCAATCCCCGTATTTAAAAAACCCCATTTTAAAACAATGAAAAAAAGGGAAACAAAGACATGGGGGGGGATTCCATCCAAATTTTTAAAAAAGTGGGTTTTCCCAGAATTAAAGTACTAAAAAACCTTTTTCATGTACAAAAAAAGCTGTTTAAAAAAAATTTCCCCTTAAATTTTACAAATGGTTTCAGGAAAACTTGACCAGTTGTAGGTTATTCCCGAGGACATGGAGTTTTGGAGCCCCGGGCAGAGAACCCAAAATACAGAGACCATTTCCCTCCAGCACTTTTAGTAAAAAAGAGAAAAAGGGAAAAACCCAAGGGAAAAAAAGGGCACCTGGGTGTAAAAGGAGCGTAACCACCCTATTTTCCCAAATTTAAGCCAAATTGGGTCCCTCTTGGAAAAGGGGGAAGCGAACCCCGGTATTGGAAATGTGTACTGAGGAAGGTGGAGTTTTTCACACCTTCCGCTTCCGCACTCTGCTTTAGCACAAAGTTTTCCCTTTGCTTTGGGGCATCAGGGCATTTAACCTGCGTGTTAATAATGATGGACGCCAGCCCTTGGGTTTTTACCGCACCCACTGTAACTCCCCCCTGGGGCATGCTGTGGCCCGGACAGGGGATAAATCAATTTTCCCCGTGAAAAATAAAAATTTGGGGGTTGAAAGACTCCTTTTTTTCCCACTTTTTAAATGTGGGGGTCATGAAGGTTTGGGGGTAAAGCTGCGTTTTCCCGGCCCGGGATTTTCAATGCCGTTTAAGTAACCCTAATGGTTCCCAAAACATACTGCCTTTGGCCCCTTTTTAAAATTTTTGGGTGGGTGCAGGTTTTAAGGGGCCCGGGTGTGGTACAAGAAAAGGGATAGTTTAAAAGGGTTTTGGACTTTTTTTTTTTTGTGACTTTTATAAACCCCAAGTGGTTTTCCTAAAAATGTAGCACGTTTTCCATTTGACTGTGTGGAATTTTTTTAAATTTTAGCTTTTCCCGCCTTGTTTGGGTGTAAAAATTAAAAGGGGTTTTTTTGCTCTCCCAAAAACTTTTTAAATTTTCTTTGGGCTAATCGAAAGGGGCTCCCCTATCGAAAAAAAACCCTTTTCGATAGCGGCCGACTATCGACCCATTCGATCGATTTTCGAAAAGCCAACGCAAATTTGCTCAAACTTGTGGTTAAAAGCTCCTTTTTACACCCCCGGTGCCCCCCAATTTAAAAAAATTCCTAAATTTTGGAAAAATAACTTTTAAAAACATCAATTTTAAAAGTGGGGGAAAAGTTATATTTTAGAAAAGGAATTTGTTATTGGCGCAGTGACTTTAAAATTTTTAACAAATTCCATCTTTGTTATTTAATTTTTCTGTGATTTTGAATTTTCCATAATTTTTTTTTATAAATGGTTGAAAATAAAAGTTTAAATTCGGATTCTGCCTGTACTTGTCTGAAGCTTTTCATGTACATGGATCTACTGCATTTATTTCTGTAATGTTAATTTTATCCTAAATAAAATTTCCTTTGAATGAGAAAAAAAATACATAAACATGTTTGATATTTTCATACTTTTATCATACTGTTGAAAAAAAGCCCATTACTTTATAATAGGCAGAAGAGACAGAAAATAGCAAAGGTTCAAACACAAAGTAGTATTTCAAAAGAAGAGTGTGGATCCTCGTGGCCACCAGTTTGGTGCTGGCTAGAATGTGGAGCAAAGTATAAGGAAGAAGATCTCCAGAATGACCACCAGTTATCATCTGGACACAGCAGTAATGAATAGACAGACCCAAGACCAGAAGTGGAGCACTGAGTAGGATGGACCAGGAGCATAGGCACCAGGAGCAGACCAATAACAGAAACCAGAAATACAGACACCGTGGCAGGAAGGGAAAATGGTCATCACTCCAGGACTGGTATATGGTTGTAACATGGCACAATGATCATAGTCTTATGACTGAAATGTAGTAATACATCAGGACAGGCATGGACATAAGAACTGACATGGATCGTTGAATAGGATGGACCAGGAGCATGGACACCACTAACAAAAACCAGAAATGTTGACTCTGCAGCAGAACTCGAATATGGTCACCGCTCCAGGACTTTTATAGAATACCCTGCCTAGTTATACAATGAAATAATAAAATACTGCCTGCCTGCAGTGACTGCTAAGGGAACTTTGGAACTTACTGTACATTACATAAAAAACTCTAACAAAATAGTGTGCAGTAGGCTCCTCAGCTATCCCTAGTGTTGGTTACAGGTAGCCAGAAGGTTATCATTTAACTCTGTTAATGCAAGGTATTGTTTTTTTAGACGAGCTGACAACTGTTTCTCCCAATCCTCCTATACATATTTATGCTCAGTTTGGTCGAACACGTATGTTTTCAACAAAGAGAGAAACTTGCTTCAAGACACCTCTAGCACTAGCTTATCTCTGAGGAGATCACAAGTATCTGCCATTGAAATTACATACTTCTCTTCCCCAAATTCATCCATTGTTGGAAAGTTAGGAGGCATACATACAGTGGGTATGGAAAGTATTCAGACCCCTTTACATTTTTCACTCTTTGTTTTATTTAAGCCATTTGGTAAATTCCTGAAAGTTCATTTTTTTGCTGATTAATGTACACTTTGCACCTCATTTTGAAAGAAAAAAAACCCAGAAATGTAGATATTTTTGCAAATGTATTAAACAAGAAAAACTGAAATATCACATGTTCTTAAGTATTTTACTCTTTGCTCAGTATTGAGTAGAAGCACCTTTTGAGCTAGTACAGCCATGAGTCTTCTTGGGAGTGATGCAGCAAGTTTTTCACACCTGGATTTGGGGATCCTCTGCCCTTCTTCCTTGCAGATCCTCTCTAGTTCCCTCAGGTTGGTTGGTGAGCATTGGTGGACAGCCATTTTCAGGTCTCTCCAGAGATGTTCAATTGGATTTAGGTCAGGGCTCTGGCTGGACCAGTCAAGAATGGGCACAGAGTTGTTCTGAAGCCACTGCTTTGTTATTTTAGCTGTGTTCTTAGGGTCATTGTCTTGTTGGAAGATGAACCTTCGGCCCAGTCTGAGGTCCAGAGCACTCCGGAAGAGGTTTTCATTCAGGATATCTCTGTACTTAACCGCATTCATCTTTCCTTCAGTTGCAACTAGTCGTCCTGTCCCTGCAGCTGAAAAACAACCCATTTGCATGATGCTGCCACAACCATGGTTTCACTGTTGGGATTGTATTGGACAGGTGATGAGCAGTGCTTGGCTTTCTTCACACATACCGCTTAGAATTAACACCAAAAAGTTCAATCTTCGTCTCATCAGATCAGAGAATCTTATTTCTCATAGTCTGGGAGTCCTTCATGTGTTTTTTTGCAAACTGTATGTGGGCTTTCATATGTCTTGTACTGAGGAGAGGCTTCCGTCGGCACACTCTGCCATAAAGCCGTGGAGGGCTGAAGAGATAGATGACTTTGTAGAATTTTTTCCCATCTCCCTACTACATCTCTGGAGCTCAGCCACAGTGATCTTGGGATTCTTCTTTACCTCTCTCACCAAGGCTCTTCTCCCACAATTGCTTAGTTTGGCTGGATGGCCAGGTCGAGGAAGACTTGTGGTCGTCCCAAACTTCTTCCATTTAAGGATTATGGAGGCCACTGTGCTCTTAGGAACCTTGAGTGCTGCAGAAATTCTTGTGTAACCTTTGCCAGATCTGTGCCTTGCCACAATTCTGTCTCTGAGCTTCTTGGGCAGTTGCTTAGACCTCATGATTCTCATGTGCTCTGACATGCACTGTGAGCTGTGAGGTCTTATATAGACAGGCGTGTGCCCTTTCTAATCAAGTCCAATCAGTTTAATTAAACACAGCTGGATTCCAGTGAAGGAGTAGAACCATCTCAAGAAGGATCAGAAGGAAAAGGACAGCATGTGAGTTAAATATGAGTGTCACAGCAAAGGGTCTAAATACATAAGACCATGTGATATTTCAGTTTTTCTTTTTTAATAAATTTACAAAAATATCTACATTTCCTTTCAAAATGGGAGGAAGATTGTATATTAATGAGCAAAAACATGAACTTTTTGGATCTTACCAAATGGCTGCAACGAAAGAAAGAGTGAAAAATTTAAAGGGGTCTTAATACTTTCCGTACCCACTGTATATATAATAATTTTTATCCAGTGATTTGATGGGTTCAACTGACTTTTCTCTAATGTGCATGTCTTAAGAATTGTAATCAAATGTACAGATATAGCAAACGTTAACTTTTAACTTAATTACAATGTACTACCCTGGTGTTAATTATGTTATCATGATGCATCCATCATGCTAATGGGGTTGTCTAGTTTGTTAAAGTTATGCTTAAATTGAGTCAGCTTGGGGAAAAAAAAAAAAGGTTATAAGAACCCCTACTCACCCACCGCTGCTGCTCTGAAGTCTCCCAGGATTTGCTCCTCTTCTCTTCTAGGTTTCCATCCCAACATACAGAAAAGGCTCGCTCTTCATAGTGAATGATTGGAGGGGGAGCCTCTGTTGTTGGATGGCACAGGTATTGAAGAGGAGTGCATACAGAGAGGCTTCAGGGCAGCAACAGTATCGGACCATGGGGGGAGTATAACTTTTGTTTTATATTTTTTCCCAGTCTGGCCCCATCGAACCATGTTTTTAACACACTGGATAACCTCTTTAAGGATTGCTTCATCTGTCAATCTAGACAGAAACAACATGGTTTTGGAATTTTAAATACATTTTTGGAACAAGTTAGAAGACAGCCTTATGTCATATAATAGGGAATACTAAGTGATAGCAGGTACTGGCACAAATGGAAGCATTTATTTAGGCATTTCTTATAACCTAACTATTTTAAAATCTTTATTATGAATGAAATAAAGCAAAGAATACATTGATAAAAATCCCATTTGAAGTTTGCCATTCATTGCTGAATTTGTGCCAAGTAAATTCCCCTGCCGATTTGGCATTGATGCCATGTTTCCAACCAGAATCCTATTCAACCAGACCACAACTGTTCTGGATCTGGTTTCTTCAAGGCTGATCTTCAATTTGACAGATGCTGTGTGTTTCCTTCCAGTCTCAGCTGCCACATACCATATATGCAAACATTTTCTCTTTGAATCCACCACAAACAATATTAGGAGAAGTGCATAATGAATTCAAGTACATAGTACTGCCGGTATTATGTATGCTGATTTGAAGGCTCTTTGATGTTTAAGCTAATTTGAATTTGCATTTTATAGACGGATATCCTGGGCCAAATATAAGGTATTTCTGATCAAATAAGCATGAGGACTGAGCAGTGCTGGATTCTGGCTTTTGCCTATGACCACAGGGAATGCATTTGTTTGCAGAGGCTGGAGAATACCAATGCGCAGTTATTCCGGTTTACATTGGCAGAAGACCAAGTCATTCTTTGTGTACTTCTGGGCAAAATGTTTATTTTTACTGAACAATGTTAGATGAAGACCTAATTAGAGGTATTCCTTATATTGATTACCTGATATTTCTCAGCTCCTGCCAGCAAAACTTAATGAAAAGTTTTATACGAACGTAGGAGATGAATCAATATTACTTTCAAAGTTTTTGCAGTTTATCACGTTTCATTTATTATTATTTTATGGCAGCTCTATATATTCCTTAAAAGCAAACCCTCTAGAAAGACTGGCTAATGCCATCGCTGTTTGGTTCTTATGGAGCTATCCTCTATGACATCCGTGTTTGACCAGTCAATCATGCACATCCTGTTTATGGAGGAATGCCTCCGGTTCTAATTGCACAACTAAATCAGGTGAGTGCTTTTAACTAGCGTTGGTTTAGATTTTACCTCAAAGGTTTAACATGAGAAGCGCCTCGCTCTGTCTCCTTTTTTCTTTCATTTTATCTGTTTATAGAGGAAAGCAAGGCGGGTTTCATCATAGGGTACAGTTGCAAAAAAGAGTTATTGAACTTTTGAGTTATCTGGATTTCTACATCTATTACTAATGAAATGTGGTTGTTTG
>JAODAL010051354.1:0-26732 GCA_025379985.1 Phyllomedusa bahiana
AAAATAAATAAAATTTTTAAAAATTGACTAACATATGTTGAGTTAGGATTTTTTTTTTTTTATAAACCCCTTGGTGATTATCACTTTTGACCACCATTCATTTAATGGTAAAGTGATGCGCTTCCCTAGAGATGCAAAAAAGGGTAATTTAAACCCCTTAAAACCCTGTTGAAAACCTTCCGCAACTTAGAGATAGGATAGGGTTAGTTTTAAAAGGTTTAGAGAGAGAAAGCATTTGGCTTTTAATTTTCCAAACCTAAAATTATTTCAGTCATTTCAGTAAAGTTTGTATTTTAAAACATGGGGCAGTTTTGCTGAAACTATTTTACAAAAAGAGATTCTTTATCAAAAATAAAAATGGGTAAAAATCAGTGATCCCATGTTTGAGTCAAAAGCTAATAACTATTCAGATTTCTTTAACAGGATAGTAATGTGTCTTTTTATGAATGAAAACCCCTATCCAGGCATTCCCCCATGAAAATATGTCGGGAACAAATTATTATTTCTCTTGTTGCTATGCTTAATCAAAAATATTGCTGCCCAAAAGAGGGAATAATTTTCACCCTATTTCGTGTACTTTTTGTTGTAACAAGGGTTATTTTTATTTTCAAAGTGGTAAAATTATTTAAAAGTGATAAATATTTTTAGTTAAATAAAATTTTAGATAGTAATGTGTAAAATATTAATAGAAAAATTCTTTATAAATTTATGTCAAAAATTTTATGCAATTTGAAGTCGAAATGAATAAAAATGTTTGTGGATGGTTGGATTAATTTTTTTTTATAGTGTTTGTGTTTTGACATTTGCCATTTTTTTTTTGCATAGCATGATAAAAAAAAAGTTTTTTGTTAGAAAATAAAGGGTGTGGTAAAAACCGATATTAGGATAAAAAATTAAATGGGTAATTTTGAATAATCCCATGAATTTAAAATTTTTCCGGATCGTCAGGTATGATTGTACAATGTACAGCTTTTTAGACAAGTTAGGTGATAATTATTGCATGGCCCTTTAATAAATAACCTCCCCCGATTGCAAGTTAATTATATTTAAAATGTTTCTAGTAATTCAGATGCAATTACTTTTTTGTCATATTTTCGACCCTAAAAGAATTGAAGCAAGGAAATGAGAATATAAAGGCCATTGGGTGTTGAAAAATTATGTCTTGGGAAAAAAACATTTCTTTCAACAGCCTAAAAAATGCAAAGCAACCACATAAAATGCGTGTGAATCCCCCGGCAGATTTGGATGTGATTTTTGGGGTAATTTAGATGAACCTTCCTCAGGGTAGCAGCCAATTTTTGTATTCGAAAAATTTTTAATCCTTTGGCAAGCCCGCAAAGTGGTTCCCCAACACTGTTTTCTTCGGGAATGAAAATTTTTAGCCTAAAAAAACAATTGATATGTAGTTTTTGAGGTGGATTCAGTGCCTCACATTATAGGGTATAAGAGAAAAAAGGTTTTATCCCTTTTTGGTTTGTGTTACAAGTGGAATTCCCAAAGGGGGATTGATTTAATTCAGTGTGTATTTTTGCCCTGAAACTCGTGAACATCCTTACTTTCCCAAACTCTAACCCGATGTAGGATAACCCCCAATTCTAAATTGGGATTATGGATTTTTTTTTTACCTTATTTAAATGGGGTTAAAAGGTTACCAGTTGTCCTAGTGCTAGTGGTTCCATCTATGCGCTGTTCTGATGTCAATCAAGCCAAGAATGCGTCAACTCTGTTATGTGTACGCCTGTCATGACAAGACGTGAGGGAATCTTGAGCGTAAGAGTAACAATGCAATGTGGGTAGACAAATATTGGCACAATAGTCAATTGTGCGTCACACAACATAAGAGTTCAAGGTGCTCAGGACTCACTCTCGCGTGTAAATTTTACTTTGACCCAAATCCAAAGTTGTAAGAAACTAGTATATAGTTTTTAATTTGATTAAATCACCAATATATACTTCTAGAATGCGAATGGTTTGGAATTGTTAACAGTGTGATCTAGCGCGCAAAAACCCGTAGGCTATCCATACACTTGGAATTAACTCCGAAGCTCTGTCTTAGCTGGTGTGCAGTGGGCGATATCATACTGTGTGTTGGCGTATGACTGATGAGTGTGTTTGTGGAGAGAGTAGAGCTACATGGGTTGTCCAAGAAAAAAAAAATCTTTTTTTTATTTAAGTGGATGGGACTGTGCTGCAGTAACAGGCACACACTGTGGACAGGAGTGGCAATCAGAAGACCCCATTTTTTTAAATTCTGTACAACCCATTATGTCGACTCTATTCACAAAGAAACCACTCTACAGGAAAAACTAAGAACGGGACACAGCACTAAATTAAATTTGTGCCTCTTTTTTTACTGAGAATCCTGAGGGTTCTGCAGGTTGGACCTCCACTGTTAATAAAGTGATGGCATATCCTTTAATGCTTTACTTCTAAAAAAAAATTGGAAAAGAAAATCACTTTCAGCTTTAATTTATGTAAATCAAATAAGTAATGTGGGAACTGGTAAGTTTCACTGATTAAGGCTATGATGATGTATATTATGAAAATTCTGCTTACCCCATTTCAATTAACTCAAGTTAATGGGCAAAAATAATTGAGTGCTATGCTAGTATTCCATTTTAATTTGCTTGCTTCGGCTAGCATGTATAAAGAACAATTTGCTATGCAAAGGGTATTTTTTACTTTATAGCAGCTGCTGTAACTTTTCTCAGTGCAGTTCTATCTTGGTTTGAATATTTACAGGAAATATTACTTATTCAGGCACTGTAAAATATCCTAATGCATATATAGCAATTACTTTATTTTTTTTACTAATGCCACTAGGTTTTTCAGTAAAAACAAAGTAGAAATTATTACTATTAATATTTATATAGAGCAGAGCTAGCACATCCCTTAGCAATTGATGGATTGTACATGGGCTTTCATCAAACGATTTTCTTGTTATAGGGTTCACTTACTAAGCTCTGGTATTACTAAGCTCTGGTATTCACATGGCATATTTGTGTGGCGCACTCTGGGGTGTATGTGTGCTGCAATGCCGTCTAACCTGGTGCGTACTTTGCGTCAGCAGAAAGAAGTGGCATGTTCCTTCTTGCTGGTGCTTATGTGCAAGGATAAGTGAAGGTGGATGGGGGCCAGCCGGAGTGCTGCGAAGCTATAACACAATAATGTAAACATAATATTTTAAGGCACCATAGATATAACATGAGACAAGCTCACTTTCAGCTGGCTTTAGAACCAGTAGACCAGATATCCTATTAAACCTAGAATTATGCAGAGATTACTTAAAAGTGGACTAACAAAAATACTTGTAGTAAAGTGAGCTCGAAGGATAGTAAGATAAAAAATGTCAAACCCCAGAAAATGTTGTTAAAAAAATGTTACTTTACTAACTATTCTGCTAAATCGCGGATATAGAATAGAAATCAAATCTAGATTGCTTTTAAATAGAAAAATGGGCACAAGTGTTAAACAAATGCATAATTTTGTGTGCCATGCACCAAGATAATAATCCAAGTCAATGATAGTAGGACAATGCAATTAGATGTCTCAGGGGGAAACTAAACTCAATAGTGACCTTAATAGCTTAGTATATAATTATAGGAATACATACAAAGAAAAGAAACCTCTCCAAGAAGTCCCTTAAGGCGCCCAAGTAGCTCTTAGAACACGCAAATGACTATATACAAACAATAAGTACTGACAAGCCTTCTATGCCCCAAAATACCATTAACCTCATTATGTGCAATGGACATGTCTTAAAGATAATAAACTTAAATGAGTTTTTCCTATCGCACCATCACTTTGATGGCATACTGATAAAAATATGTAATAAAAGTGTGATAAGTGCCAACCTATCTCTCTGGTAATATGCCCTCAAAAAGTCTTGTTAAGAACAAAATCAGTCTATTTGCTATTTGGTAGTTGCTCGTTGTCGAGTCACCAAACCCCCCACTCCCCCCCCCCCACCCCCCCCCCCCTCCCCCACTCGCACCCCCCGTCCGTGTATTTGCTGTTACGGGCACTCCTACACAACATAATTGAGAGTTGTGGACAAGTACACCAACTTTCCCATCCTGTAGTGAAACTTTAGAAGTAGTGATGAGCGTTTACGTTGACTATCGTCATCGGGTCGATAGTCGATATCGGCATTATCCAAGAAGATTTCGATAGTCGATAATAGATTTATCGCCGTTGACCATTTAAAGACCGCTCTGGGAGGAGGCGTCTACACCTTCATTCATAGACACCCTAAACAGGGATGGAGAAGTGAATTAAATCCACATTATCCAGTTAATTGGATACATGCTACATCTTAGGAACTCACCTTAGGTTATAAAAGCCACAGAAAAAATCTCCACAGACCATTTCACCTATCCCCTGTCTTTGTACCACAGCATGACCTTAACCTGCAACACCCACAAATTAAAAAAGTGCCAAGAAGGCAGTATGATATGAACCCAACATTTTCTTGAACTGCACTTTGAATATCCTGTCCTGGAACACGCACATGAGCCCCAACTGCATGACCACCAGATTTAAAAAGTGCCGGAAAAAGGATTTTTCAACCCCCATTTTAGTTGAAATGGACATTGACTATATCTGTCCTGTACCGCAGAATGACCTCTCGTTAATACCTGTTGACCCACAGATTAAAATGTGCTGGGAAAAGGACGCGCTTTGAACGCCACCATTTTAGTTTTCACTGGACTAATTGGACTATCCCTGTCCTGGGCCCCTCAGCATGAGCCAAACCTGCATGACCCACAGATTAAAAAGTGCGGGAATTAGGGGTCTCTCAACCACCATTTTAGGTTGAAATGGATACATTGACTATGCCTGTCTGGACCACAGTATGACAGTCAAACCTGTCTGACCTCCACAGATTAAAAGTGCCGGAGAAGACCGGCCTCCCCTTCTCCCAGTTTGGTTGATGTTACATGGCCTGTTGCCTCGATTAAAGAGATGAACTCTTTGTTCTTTCGTCTAGCTTTGATCGGGGCATAAAATGTTTCTCTTTCCACCCTCGCCTAACGTATGGGTTTCTCACCTTTATCTCACCTGATTCTCCTTGCTATAAGAAAGACATCTTCTATTTAAGTTCTTCTCTTCAACCTTACAAGTCTGTCTGCCTAGAACATGTACTTGTTAAATAGCTAACTCCAGGGATCATCGGTAATCGATACTCCATTGTGATATATTGGGCTGAACTGTTTGGACCTATCTCTATAAGATATATGTACATGATAATTTGTCTTCTTGTGAGTACCTTTGTAACTGACAAATGCTGTCTCTGTATGCTTCATTTTTGCCTTTATCACTGTATTACCTGTACTTTACATGAATAAAGCTTTGAATAAGTAATAAAGTGCAGGAAAATAGGAGTCTTTGAACACATTTTAGTTTCACTGGACTAGATATCTCTGTCCTGGTCTCACAGCATGTGAGCACCATAAACCTGCATGACCCCCAGAATTAAAGTCCGCAAAAAAGAGTCTTTCATCCACCATTTTAGTTTCACTGGACATTGACTTCTTACTCCTTGTACTGGCCACAGCATGAGCCCAAACCCTGCATAACCCCCTGATTCAAAAAGCTCGGGAAAATTGAGTCTTTCAACCACAATTTTAGTTTCACTGGACATATGACTATATCTGTCCTGTAATGCAGATGACCCTAAAACCTGTTTGACCCACAGATCACAAAGAGTGGCAACTATGTTATTTGTACATGGACTGTCATTTAGTATATTTTTTGGCCCTGTAGAAATGACAGATTTGTTACAGAATTTATTTAGGGAAGGTTTCTATTTCGCGCAGTTTTACATTATTATATTTTTGGCTTTTTTTCAAGTGTATACTATACAGACTATAACCCCTCCCTGCAGTTTTTAAAGGTATTTTTTACACGTGTAGATGTGTTTAATTCGTCCACACACAACCCATAAGTGAATAAAATCGTCCTATATAATCCCAAATACACTTCTTAGTTGAGAAGGACATTTGCCCTCCTGGCTTTGAGTGTGATTCAGCCAATCAATTCATGGTTTCATTTTCCTCCAAATCTTCTTCAGTGATTAGGGGACACGACATCCCTGGGAGATCAATGATGCCGACCGCCATAGTGACACAAGCCCAGAAAATTTTTAAGCCTCAATTGTTGCAATTTGTGTCCAGTCCTTGGAGCAGCTTTTTGACACTACTTAACCTCACAGAAATCACCTTTTTCAAAATAGACTTTTTAGAGAAATTGAAGCTCTCCTGATTGCCCCTACGGTGTGAGAGACGAGTGATGCCGTAGCCATCTGCGCGAACACGGAGGTACAGCTCCCAGGGCCAGATTACAGTGGGTGCGGTGAGAGCCCAGGCTAGCGTCTGTCATCTATTAACACGCAGTTCAGATGCCAGGGTCGGAGTTACTGTGGGTGCGGCAGAGAGGCCAGGCTGGCGTCCGTCATCTCGTTAACAAGGTAAAATAGTGCCCTTAGGAGCAGCGAAACGAAAAGCAGTCGTGCTGAAGCAGAGTGCGAAGCAGAAGTGTGTGCTGCAAGACCTCCAGCCTTCCTCAGTACACAGTCAAGTCCATGGGTAGCGTTTCCCCTCCGTCATGAGTGCGGAACCAATGAGCTTCACTTTGGAAATACTGGTGGTTATCGCTCCTGTGTCCACCAAGGTGCCCTTTTTCTTGGCATTCTTTGTCTCATTTTAACTCTACGTGCTGGTGGATATGGTCTCTGTTCTTTGTTCTCTGTCGTGACCTCCATATCTAATATCTAATAATCAATCTTTATTTCTATAGCGCCAAACATAGCTCGCAGCACTTTACAAATTCAAGGGTAAACATACAGTCATTACTCATTAGAAGTTCTTACAATGAGACACAAGTGTGAGGGCCCTGTCGTGTGAGCTTATAATCTATTCGGTGTATGGCGTGAAACATACGGTGAAGAAGGCCAAGTTATTTACAATGGTCCGGCCCAGCGTTTCATAAATAGGGGGTGGTAGTTTACTGAAAAATTGATGAATCTTCCACCCAGACTGTACATCTTTATTACAGATAAGTGCCTGTGAGTGCCAAGAGCAGGGTGACAGATGTGTGTGATAGCAGTTAGGGT
Organism: Phyllomedusa bahiana; assembly: GCA_025379985.1. Classification (NCBI taxonomy): domain Eukaryota; kingdom Metazoa; phylum Chordata; class Amphibia; order Anura; family Hylidae; genus Phyllomedusa; species Phyllomedusa bahiana. The sequence goes on from JAODAL010051354.1 coordinate 7,115, forward strand.
CTTGGTGGGCCAGACCGAGAAGATGTATTTTCAGGCCCTCTTGTTAAAAACTGTGAGGGTTGTGAATGTGCCTGATCGCCCGCGTGCATATTCCAGAGACGTGTGTCCGCAGTGTGAAATCTTGTAGGACGGGCATGGCAGGTTTCGGATGATTGAGGATCATTAGTCTGATATCATCAGCAACGCGGAGAGCAGGGTAGGGCAGCTAGACAGAGACTTTGGGAGGAGATGTAGGGAGGGCAGCGCTGTGGAGAGCACTTGACGGGGATTGAGAGGCTGAGTTTATACTGTATACTGTATATGGATGGGCAACAATGCAGTGACTGACACAGTGTAGAGGCATCAGTATAGCGGCTGGAGAGAAGGACAAGCCTGGCTGCTGCAGTTCTGGACAGATTGGAGAGGGGAGTGTTTTGCAGTAGAGGGAGACCGCATAAGCAAGGAGTTGCAGGTACGTCAAAGACGAGAAAGATAAGAGCAGTAATTGAGAGTTTGAGTTGTTGCCACAGTCGAGAACTTGGAGACGGATTTGGAGATATTCTCATTGAGGTGCAGGTGACTGGAGCGGGCAAGGGGATTGGAGAATATGGAGAGAAGGTCAGATCAGATTCCACGATATCCCCTAGACAGCGGCCTGTGCTAGGAGAAATGGTGGTCCACATACAGAACAGAATAGCCAGGGGGGGTTGGTTGTAGATGGCGGAAAGACAGATGTCGTCAGTCTTAGTGAGTTCTAGGTTCTCAGATGGAGAGAGGACATGATGGTAGAGAACGGACAGGCACAATCCCGGTGATTTGTAGCAGAGCAGAGAGTGATGTCACCGCGAGGAGGTGTTAAAATTTGGGTGTATCCGCATAGAGATGGTATGGAAGCCAAATTATGTGTTTTTCCAGATGGGGCTGTGTACAATGAAAAGAGGAGAGGACCTAGAAACTGATCCCTGAGGATATCCAACAGCAAGAGGAAGAGAGAGTAGGTCGAGAACCAGAAAATGAACACTGAAGGAGCGGTCAGAAGAGGTAGGATGAGAACCAAGCGCAGAGTTTTTGGGTGTCCAGTGGAGGCAATGGTGCTGCAGCATGCTGAAGGAGATAGGGTGATCCAACAGTGTCATAACTGACTGCAGAGAGGATCCAAGAAGAAGCTCAAACAAGAGTAGTTACCCTGATGATTTTTGCTGTTTAGGAGATCTCTTTGAGACTTTTAACGTTAGCTGTTTCCGTGGAGTGTAGGGGCTGGAAACAGATTGCAGCGCGGTCTCAAGAAAGAGTTAGCAGAGAGTAGCGGATTAGGCGAGAGTAGGACCAAGCGTCCAGCGAGTTTAGAGATGAGGCAGGTTAGTGACTGGACGGTAGTTAAAACCAGCACAGGACGGGTCAGTGAGAGGGCTTTTTAGTATAAGGGGTTTATGATGGCGTGTTTGAGGAAGATGGAAAGATCCCAGTGGGAGAGAGAGGTTACATGATAGCAGTAAGGTGAGCAGAGGACACAACACAACGAGAAAATAGACTGGACGAGGTGGGATGGCATTGGGGTCACTAGAAGCAGGTGGTGGGAGAGCAGACAGGAGGAGCTGGGACACTTCTCAGTCTCTGCTCGTCGGTCAAGGGGGGGCCTTTGCGAGTTGATTAGAGGACGTGCGGAGGAGCGGCGGATGGGTATTATTTGGGGATTGTGATGTGGGATTGTTTTGCCGGTATATTTTCAATTTTGTCTTTGAAGTGAGGGGCCAGGTCTTCAGGCACAGAGGTCAGCTGACGGAGCCGGAGCTTTAGGCCCGTTATGAGGGAGTGGTAGGTGTCAAGAGGCGTTTTGGTTTGTTGTGTAGTGTGGTGATGAGGGAGGCGAAATATTTTTGCGCTCAGTGTAAGGCAGTGTGATAAGTTCCTGAGATGTAACTTGTAGTGAGAACGGTCTGAGGTAGCTTTGGGACTTTCTCCCAGCGCTCAGGTACACCTGGTAAACATCGCTGGTGAAAAAACGAGTCTGAGGTGTTGTGCCAAGGCTGCGGGGCGTCTGGTCCTCTGGTGGTGCATGTGTGAGTGGTTGCCTCAAATTGTCCAGGGTGGTTGTGATGAGGTTCATTGTGTAACGTTTGACAGCCTGAGTCAGGACAGGAGATGGGAGGAGATTGGGGGCAGTGAGGACTGTATGTGTGTCTGTGAGTTCCTGAGTATTAATGGAGCGGATATTTCTGAATGGATGATGGGCAGGGTTTGTCCAGAGAAGGCTGAGATATTAGTGTATTGAAGGAGATGGGTTGTGGTCAGAGAGCATAAGGAGATTGGTGAAGTTAGAAATGGAGTAAGATGACTAGAAGACCAGATCCAGAGAGTTCCCTTCCTTGTGCGTCGCTTGGGGAGTCCAGTAAACTGCGAGAGGGCCAAGAAGAGGAGGTTAATGAAAGAAACTGTGAGGCTCAGAAGGAGGACCATAGGGGTCATCAATGGGGTATGTTGAAATCTCCATACTCCATGTCCTCTGAATAACCTACATCTGGTCAAGGTGTCTTCCAGTACCTCCCTTGAATTACAATCAGTGATTTTTTACCAGCTATTTGTACATGCAAGTTTTTTTAGTAGTGTCGTTATTCTAGAAATCAACATTTTAAAATTGGATGGATATCCCACCTTGTCTTTGTTTCTCTTTTTTAATTGTATAAATTGGGGTTTTTGTCTCATTTGGGAATTGCTAGCTATGTTTATGATTTGCAAAAAACAGTCATTTTGCAATTATGTGTCATTAACAGAGTCCTTCTAATTCCTGTTTCTGGACAGCACCATGCACCCTTGAGCCCACTCTTGGACAATTGTGAAGAACAAATGTCTGTTAGAAATACCACATTTTCTACCAAGATAAGTCTGTACGTCTAGCTGCATGTCACAGCAAAATGCCCCCAATATAATACAAAACATGACCCATGAGCCGACTTTGTGACCAATTGTGAAGAACAAATGTCTGTGTAGAAACAACATTTTTTTTATAATAGGACCTGTAGTATGAGCTGATGTTATCTCGACAAAATGCCCCCAAAATTCAAAACACTGACCTTGAGCCACTTTTGAGAATTGTGAAGAACAAATGTTGTTAGAAAACTACATTTTTTTTTATTATGACCTGTAGTATAGCTGCATGTCACAGCAAAATTGCCCCAAAATTCAAAACATGACCCTTGAGTCCACTTTGACAATTGTGAAGAACAATATGTCTGTTAGAAAAACTCCACAAATTTTTTTTAGAATTGGACCTTGTAGCTATTGCTGCATTTCAAAGCAGCAGCGACCAAAAAATTAAAAAAATGACTCTCAGCCACTGTAGAAGTGAGGATGGAGAATGCCACTTAGAAGCCCATTACATTTCTGTTCCTAAGGTACCCATGCGTTTTTAGTGTATCTCACAGCAACTGACCATAAAATTTACTAAATATGACTTCGCAGCCACTACTAAAAATTGTGATGGAGAAATGCCACTAAGAAGCCACATTCTTGTTCCAAATGTACAATAATTATAGCTGTATCTCCACAGAAGACATGACTCAAAACCATTTGACAATGCAGAAGAAACTTTTATCGATAAGAGGTAAATGGAATTAATTATAATAAAGGTGTTGTCATGAAACCTTGCTGTCTTTTACCAGTCTCCTCACAGCAAAACAGCAAAATTATAATATGTTGGGAATTGAGAATAAAAAATTGCAGTAAGAAATGATCATTTTAAAAAACATTTTTCAAGAGGGACACTTTCTGTTGAAGAGAATGTGAAGTAGCGGAAACTAATCGGTGACCTCGGCAATTGGGGCCACAACTCAATCATCCAGTACATGCCTGATTCATCTTGATGAAAGTCAATCGATCACATTTTGCTGTGGAAAGCCGGAGATGCGTGTGTCTGTAATGACTCCTATATCAGCTGTGCTGTGCACCTCCGTCGTTTTTTTGTTTTATACCCTTCTGTTAAGGTCCGCTGAATGATCTGTAAGCTGGTCTTGTGTGTTGGTTTGTGTGCCCTGTCATTGCATTGCGTTGGTGAGGTGGTAAATAAGATTGCTCAAGAGGTCAAACATTAAGGCTTCTGCCACCGTGCCTGTGCTGCGTGCTACGGCCTACTTGGCACTCTGCTGCTGTCACGTCGCTGACGTTGTTTCCACGTGACATTTTGAAGAACGTGAAGCAGACGCAACAGATGTCTACCAGTTGATCAGAATCAGCAAGGTCTCCAATTTCCTGCATTTGTTACTCTCTATTTTGGGTGGGTGAAGGAAGTGATGAGTTTTTGTTTTGTACCGGAGATCCAGGTTGAAATGGCCGTACCCAGTAACTGTTGTTCATTTGTATGGCCTTAAATGCAGAGGATCATGTTGGAGGGAAATGGAGGCATCCAAGCACTCTATGTGATTAAGCCGATAATGAGAGAGATGGAGCCTGTGATTTCCCAGGAGCCTCTCAGTCGAGGTGGCACTAGCAAACTGAATTTTCGCCTCATCTTCTCCTTTTTAATTACCGCTTCACAATTCGCGCCACCTGATCTCTCCAAGGCAGGACGTCGCAGGGGCCTTGCTAGGGTCCTAAAATCATCCGGCTGGGCTTTGTGTTTTTCTGGGTAGGGCTAGGTTCAACTAACGACATTTTTCATCACGCCTCTATTGTAGAATCTGAGTGGACTGTTTTTTTCAGGAAAGAAACCTTGTGTTCCTGTCAGATAAGTTTTACTGCACATATCACACAGATCTGTCCATCTCCTCAGCCAGTCAACTTTGTTCAGTAAAAATCACCAATGACTAATTTACTTTTTCAGAACTTCTCTCCTTCATATGACAATACCCTAAACAGTCACCAAAATTCACCGATACATGGAGCAAATCTAGTGTTGACAAGTGATTGTTACTAAAACTCCTCCTACAAACCAAGACCCAAAAACTTATTTACTTAATAAGATCAAATATATCCTGCCAGGACCCCATGTGACTGTATCAGCTGTACACAGGCTCTGAAGACAGTATACCACTGCCATATAGTGACCAAATAAGTGGTAGTTACTAGTATGTTTGTAGACGGCTCTGCAGACAGAGATAAGTGATTCACTGCAGTTACATTTGTGGGATCACGGAGACGTCTTTTCTGATCAGCGTCGTTCACCTTCCCTTTCTTTTCTCCATCCGGTTCACACCTTCATGCTGATTTTCTCCCGGCCAATCTCGTTCTGAGGATTTGGAGCCAATATCTTAGGAATCCCTCACCATTTCCAGCAATCCTTAATTCATAGGTATAGCAGTCCCTCAGGTATATAGGGGCACTGAAGCAGTATATGGGGCCACAGGCAGGTATATGGGCCCACTAGGCAGTATATAGGGGCCACAGGCAGTGTTATATAGTGGCCCCCACAGGCAGTTATATGAGGGGGGACACAGGATCCAGTAGATATGGGGGCATACTGCATCGGCAGTAGTATTTGGGGCCCACAGGCACGCGCATATGGGGGCACTGACGCAGTATATAGGGGCTGTACGCAAGAAGGTATATAGGGGCACTGAGGCAGAATATAGGGGCACTGAGGCAGTATATGGGGGCCTCAGGCAGCATGTATGGGGGCCAATGGACGGATATGGGGGCCACAGGCAGTAATATGGGGGCAACAGTCAGGCATTATAGGGGCACAGGCAGAATATGGGGGCCACAGGCAGGGATATGGGGGGCACAGGCAGCATAAGGGGGCCAAAGGCATGCATTATAGGGGCACAGTCAGGGATATGGGGGCCACAGGCAGTATATAGGGGCACAGGCAGTAATATGGGGGCCTACAGGCCAGGGATATGGGGAGCCACAGGCAGGCATTATGGGCACAGGCAGTATATGGGGGGCACTGAGCAGGTAAAGCTTAATAATAACAACATTCCACACTCACTTAAAACTCCCCCGGCGAGCGCGCTCTGTCTCTTCAGCCGCGCTCCTTCCGGCACTCCTCGGGCGCAGCTGCCTATGACGCGCTGTGCGCCCGAGTGGAGAGATAGCGTCCGTTTTTTAGCGAATAACATCCACATAATCACGATGTGTGTGGCTGAGGCGCATGGGGCCGCTGGCGGGTCCTCAGGGCTGTGAGGACCCGGCGGCCCCGACGTGTCGCACCAGAGCCGGGTCCGACACTGTCTGCGGTGCAGAGGACGCTGCTCTCTGCTCCGCAGAAGCCGTCAGCTGGCATGTGTGTCCAGCGGACGCACATGCAAGCTGAAGGGCCAGTCGGTGTCCAAAGCCCACGGCAGCGGCTTGTGAGCCCGGGAGCTCGGGGTCATAGGGAGTTTTATTCGGGGCCGTGCACTTTCGAATAAAAACGCATACGACGCCCTTGGATGTCTGGTATAACGTGGGTGGTCTATTGGAGTATACCTCCTCCTCCTCCTCACTCCGCTTCCTCCGCGATTAGCTTCAACACACCGTGACTTGCCTCAGATGATGCACCGCGAGAGCTGAGGCGCCGCCTTGCACTAGCCCTGTTGACCCCGAACCACTGCCTAATGATAGGACCGATTACAAATTGAGAAAACTGTCGGCCTTGTGGATCCGACGGAGAGAAAGCTCCGTGTCCGCGTTGCTTGTCCTCTCCTCCTCTGTCGCTGGCGGGACCCTGATTATTTGAGAGTGTCCAACGATCGTTCTAGAACTAAGATCACACGCTGAATGCTCATTGCTGACAAGGGCATGTGTCCACACTGACCATTTGGTGGCTTCTTCAAAAATCTGGCAAGGATGGTGCAGTGTCTTTCACCTGCCTCCACCTCTCGGTGTGCTCAAACCGAGGTTCGGCACCGGCTAGTTCAGGCCATGTGGTCACTTCGTACTGCGTAATGGATTGTGCTCGCTGACACAATCGCTCAAGCATGTGGGAGGGTGGAATTCCAGCGTGTGTTGCCAAGTCAACAATGAGACGGTTGACGGGGAGGAGAAGCTAACGCTGCAACGCAGCCAGGAGGGTAACGGAAGCAGGGTGCGAACAACGGAAGTGCGGAAATCGACCCTCGAGCGTCTTCTCAGCAGGCAGTTCCAGACCCGGGTAGCTCTTTAGAAATTTCTGGACGACAAGGTTTCATGACATGTGCCAGGCAAAGGATGTGTCTCCAGCCTATCGATCTTTAGACGGCCAAGCATGATTTTGCCCGTTATCGAACACTCCACTTTGCCTGGCAATAGATTCCTCCTCACCCTGCATGCACTCGGTTATCGTTGCGCGAGAGCGTCCACGTCACGTGACCTGTGTGTGGATGGTGTCTCCAAGAGAGATTGATTCAACCGGCCTGGTTTCTCTGGGCACGTAATGCCACCAGAGGACCTTGGAGATAAGAGCCCGTTGCACCATTCCCTGCGGTTTTGAAGAGCGTGCGCTGAGGTGAGAGCACCTGTTCACCCCCAGAGACTCCACCCAGCTCACCCAGTGAGCTGCCACAAGAGATATAGAGGACTTGGCCGTGCTTACTAGTCCAATGTGTGGTGGTCAGAGTGGACTTTTCCGGCCACAGATGCAGGAAATGTGCGCTTGAAATTTTAGATGAACACGTGCTGGCCAGTGGCTAGACGGCTTTTCTGGCAAAGAAATGCCTGTCGGATCTGGTATTGGGGGCAGGCAAGGGCCATGAACGTGGCGGAACCCATCTGTGTCCACCTGACGGAAGGCATCATTTCGCCAAGGCAAGAGTGTCTGGGCAATGTCCGACAATTTCAGGCTTTGGCTTTGGGATGGTTTGGGGTTAAGTGTTTTCTTTGCTCCCAAACTGGAAGACAGAAGGCTGGCTGCTAGACTGGCGCTGTACGGCGTGCAGGTTGTCAAACTGGCGGAAGGAGAAGGGGGTAGGGATGGGTCTTGGTGGTGTGGTGGTACTTCGTGGGCGGTGGAGGCTGAAGCGGAGGATGATCCTGATCATGACTCTGAGAGATATGGGCACTGAGGAATGCTTGTGGTGGTGGTGGAGGAGGAGGGCGGAGACAGAGGGCTTGTACAGTTGGTTGGAAGCCGGCGTCGGTCTGGCCCCTTTTTTTGGTCAAGTGTTACCTCCATTTCAACTCATGCATTCGCTGCATGTGACTCTAGACATGGTTGGTGGTGGTTTTGTAAACCTAAACATACTTTCTTGCTTTATTATTGGTTTACGGTAAGGCGGCATATGACATCGCTAGGTGAATCAGAGGCTTGCTCAAAGAAGGCCCAGGCTTGAGAGGTCCTGGTGTGCCTTTTGACGGCGATAAGTGAAGAGCGTGGGTTTCCACTGACTGTGGCTTGGGAATCATATCAGCGGATCTTCTGCGGACCACCCTCTCCCTATTTTGAGGCAGGACAGTACTGACACCTACCCCATCGTCTGCCTTCCTCATCCAGGTGATGAAGCGCTCACAAGCAAATTTCTGCTGAAAAGACCACGTTTGGGGGGGGGGGGGGGGGGGGGGGGGGGGGGGTTTTTGGTATCTGCAATGTCCTCATCATCATCATGTAACAAAGGTGAATTGGTCGTCCTGAACATTCTGCTCGAAGCTGCGGGCTACGAGAAGCGAAGAGGGACTGCAAGTCGTTGACGACCGCCCGGGATTTTTGTGATTATCCTGCTTTCTTCTCCTCCTCTGATGGCATCATTTAACTGGGCGTCAGAGCAGACAAAATCATTCTCCTTGCCTCTTGATCTTTTAACATGCCTTCGTGACCCACACCTGCATTTTGTCATCAAAGAGGGGTCTTCAGAAAATGGATTATCACGCAGTGGTGGGTACCACGAGTTGACATTTGGTGCTGCCTTTAGCTTCATGTTGGACGGATGCTGATGATGCTGATGAACGACTCATTTGTGGCCGTGACTGGGGGACGAGGAGGTAGGTATGCTGGATGCAGGTCATTAACCATTTGAACAATACAGATTGAGCGACCCAGCGGATGACAGGCATGACTGTCCGGCAACCGGCATCCGCTGGCTTGCGTGTTGTCGCCCAGCACTGGAAGGGCTCCTTCCTCTACGTGACCTCTACCCGCGCCATGTCATACATACCTCTTTGCTCGCTTAACCAAATGCATTTTCGCTCCATGGTTCAGAAAGATAAAAATTTGGGAGAAGGTATGAAGAGTTTTGGAAAGTCTCTTTTAAAAGACCGCAAATCACAGTTATTCTGAAATCCCTCAAATCCAAAAACAAAATTGCTGTATTCAAATTTACTGCAAGCGGGCTCTAGCCAACAAATCTGGAGTGGGCAAAGTGCAACAGAAACACGTATCTGAGATGTAGTCGAATACGGATAATAATAGAGGTATTGTTTGGGCAACTATCGATTCACGGTGGTTGGTAGTGTGAATAGGATGCTGGGATTGCAGATATTTAACTGCAAGGTGGCTCGAGTGCAACTAAAATCGTGGACTGGCGCTAAGTGTCAAAAAACACGTATCTGAAATGTAATAGATAATAAGAAGGTTTTTTGGGCACTCATATCTCAATTCACCTGTGGTGGACTTACACAATTGCTGGATTCAAATTAATCTGAAGGTGGCTATATCTACATAAAATCTGGACTGGGCAATGTGCAAAAAAACATATTCTGGAATGTATACGGATAATAGATAAAAGGTTAGTTTTTGGCACCTGTCGCAATTCACCTGTGGTGACTACAAAATTGCTCGGATTCCACATTTAACTTGCAAGGATGGCGTCTATGCTCGAAAAAGCTGGGAGATGGGCAAAATGAAAAATGAAAAACATCTATATGAAATGGTATTCTGATAATAAGAAGTGGAGTTTTTCACCTAAGACAACATAGCTCCCTGCAGTTACTAGAAATAAGATTCGTGTATTGTGTAATATAAGTTAAGGCGCTCCAATATCAAGTCAATCATTGTCAACAGTAAACTGTTAATTATAAAGCTATTGAATGCAATCGTCGAAATACATTATCCAGTATTCTTTATAGGTGCTTGTCTGTGTTCGCCGCGGGCCGCTCACCCGCTCCCCCCGTGACTTTACCAGCGGGTAGATGCTCCTTAAAACTCTCTGCCTAACTACCTATAATCTGCATTATCTCTCTCTCGAGTATATCAAACGCTATCTCTCACTCGACATTCTAACTAAGTTCTAAGGAATCACAGTTAAAAGTAGGGAGCTGTTCTCTGGAAACAAATTAGGTAATTCGTGAGCTGTTTGCACAGAAGGCAGAGCGCACCGTCCTATGCTTTGAGATAATGACACACACTGATCATGAACAGGATTGGGCTGTTCTATGTAAAACGAGGTCATGTGATTTTTCCAGCCAATCGCAAACCATACACATCCCAGTGTGCAACATCCAGGGTGAGATGTTTGCACAGCACATCTCACCTGTCTATTCTGTAAGCTGATTTGCTGTGCCGCGCAAAATTGACGGAAGGCCTCACGTTCTTACCCCCCCCCCCTACTACGAAAATGGTGCGACTATAAAAGATTATGCACAGATTTTACCTAGAATTAGCGCGTGGATCTAAAAAATATGATCAACGTAAATACCGTGCCAATTTCAACTTGTCGCGGATAATAATCGTCAATACTAATTATAAACTGTATTTTTTGACCCAAAAAAACACCTGCGGTGACAAAAAAATTGCTGTATTTAAATTTGATGCAAGGTGCCTCTATCAACAAAACGAACGGCAAAAATGAAAAAAAACCAAAACTGACATGTAAAACGGATAATAAAAGTGGAGTTTTGCACCCAACAAATAAACCGCAATTGTGGAAAAGATCTGTATCCTAATATAATTTCAGGCTGCCCAAAATACAGTAATATTCAACAGAAAACGTTAATAAAACGCCCCTTGCAATGCAATGTCTAAACTAATTTTCCCGCTGCACTATACCACTATTTTTTTAAAGAGCTTTCTGTGTTCCCCCCCCCCGCCCCCCTGCCCTTTCCCCGCTCCTTCCCCCCCGGACTTTACAGGCTAGATGCTCCTTTACAATTTTCAGCCTAACTACCTAAAATCTGCCAATCTCTAATCTACCTAAGTTCAAAGTTACGGTAAAAGTATGTGTTTGGAAAATAAAACTTTGTGACTTTTTTGCTGACGTTTTGGACAGAGGGAAGCGCACGATCTACCCTAAGAGAGCTGAACCACGATAGAACAGGAAGGGTATCATGTTTTGAGGCTGTGATTTTTTTTAGCCCAAAGCAACCTAAAACTCCCATTGAAAATCCCCTCCCAAAACATCGCACACACAGCTCACCCTCTCAATCCTAACTGAATTGCTCCCCAAAATGACAGGAAGCGCCAAAATGGTGCGAATTTTTAAAAATTATGCACAGATTTTTAAACCCAAAATCGCGTGATTTTAAAAAATCCATCAACGTAAAAAAACCGTGCCGATTTCAATTTGTCGAAATAACCTCAATACTAAAAATAAACTATTTTTTGGCACCAAAAATACCCTCGGGACGACAAAAATTTCTGTTTTGAAATTTGAGTGCAAGGTGCCTCTACAACAAAGCTGAACGGGGCAAAATTTTAAAAACACCTATCGACATGAAAACGTTTAAAAAAGGGGTTTTTGCACCTAACAAAAAAAACCTGCAATTAGGGAAAAGATTTATCCAAATTTTAAATTTTCAGGCTGCCCAACATACAAGTAAGATTTCAACAGAAAACTGTTAATAAAACGCCATGCAAATGCAATTTTCTAAACTAAGCCCTCAGCTGCACTAATATCCACTATTCTTTAAAGAGCTTTGTCTGTGTTCACCCGCGCCCCCCCCCCCTTCCCTGCTCCTTCCCCCCTGACTTTACAGGGGTAGATGCTCCTTTTTCAATTCTCAGCCTAACTACCTAAAATCTGCCAATCTCTAATCTACCTAAGTTCTAATGTTCACGGCTAAAAGTATAGCTGTCTCTGTGAACAAATAAAACAATTTCGCTGAGCTGTTTGCTGAGCTGTTTGGACAGAGGCAGAGCGCACGATCTACTCCTAAGAGACGCTGACACACACTGATCATGAACAGGAAGGGCTATTCTATGTAAAATGAGGTCATGTGATTTTTCCAGCCAATCGCAACCATACACATCCCAGTCCCCTGACGTCGCACACACAGCTCACCCGCTCTATTCTCTAAGCTGATTTGCTGGCCCCAAATACAGGAATGCTGAAAATGGCGCATTTAATAGATTATGCACAGAATTTTAACCTAAATATCGCTGATCTAAAAATTTCCGATCAACATAAAAACCGTGCCGATTTAAACTTTGTCGATAATAATCGCTCAACACTATTTAAAAGGACTGTTCCCAAGATAGGTGTGGGTTCCAAAGGTGGGACATGTCCCTATCACACTTTGATGGCATATCCTTCTAATATGCCATCAAAGTGCAAGATGGGAACATCACTTTAGGAATGTGGCACTTGTATAAACTATGTATTCAGCAGCTAGCTTTTAAGAGTTAAGAGGGGTAGAACCAGTATTATAAATTAACCCTTTGCAGTGCAGTATTTAAAAGTGACAGATACAGTATGCTGTATAGATAGCAAGTGGGCTCTATTAAGTTTCTAAGGTGGGCCCAAGGAACTTCAGTCCGTCAGTGGGTGTGTCAAGAGTAGATCTTGATGGGTACCTCTGATGGAAGGCTTCATCATTTACCACTGAAAAGGTATTTATAAGATCCCATTGTTGTTTTAAAAAATCACAGTATACTGCATATTTTTTACTGGATGTTTTCTATTGAATAGTGTAGTTAACTGTGCTATTAAATATATTAGAAGAATAAGATATTTCAACATATTTTGCCATTATGTTAAGTCAGTTCAGTATTAGGAGCTTTCCCAGTCTCTATACCAAGTTCAGTATAAAAATGCAAAGTGAACCGATTCTAAGCCTATATTACAGTAACAACAAAGTGATATGTGGGGTTGCATGATGTTGCTGATGCTAGGTACATCTTTACTTTGGCTCTTAAAGGTATTCCTAGGAATATCAAGAGCGAGTAGATAAAGGCACCAGAAAGCATACTTATGTATTGTTATACAAATTAGGAATGGGTATAAAAAATCATATGTTACTAGGAGGGATTGTGTGACAGCTGCCATCTGCAAGAATAGACAAGCTTTCACTTGTAAAACATAGCATATCTGTCAGGGTGCCTCATTATTGCACACACATTTCAGGACAGCTTTGAGCTCTGATTGAAGCATGGCCTATGGGTTGCACGCATGACATGAGTTGACAGATCATGCTTCCCGGTGGCATAAAGAATTAGTTTGTGATTAAAACTTGTGAACGGAAAAATAATTGGTACATTGTGTAATCCACAATTTTAATGATTAAAGGGAACAAGTTGGAAAAGATTTAGCTCTACCTGTTTTCCTGCAGAGGAAAGCAAAATAACCTCTAGGAGGTGAATGCTGATTGTCATTAAATGCGGAGAAAACAAATTCCTGGATGAGTCCCAATCTATTAAAGATAACCTGTAGCATCTAAACCCCTTTTAAATTTTGGTAGCTAGTCAAGTGTTACTGCATCCTACGATGATGTTCCAAAGTCTGGTCTCACATAGCACAATTCTGTCTATGACTAAAGTAAAACATTATTTTCTCTACGTGGAATCATAATTATATGGCTGGTCATATAAAAAAATAAAATAAAACATAAAATAGATCTGTGGTTGACCGGGATATGTTTTTCCTAAAAACTAAAGAAGCCAGCTTTGCTGATTTTACCTATTCCTTGATTTACTTTCTAGACACACCTGAATCCTCTTTAGTTCTGCGTTTAGACCCCTTTTGATACATCCTCTGATTATAATTATATTTTGAAAATTTTCTATGGAATCCTTGTCCTGGAACATCAATTTCACTGACAAAAACATTCTCTTTGTACTGAAGCGCCATTTTCTGTGACCAACAACTTTTTTATTTTTCCACCTATGGACATGAGTGAGGGTTGATTTATTTTTTCAGGCCGAAGTGTAGTTTTTATTGGCATAATAGATCATACTTTTCATTTGTAAAATGGAAAAGGGAGGGTGATTTAAACTTTTAAAATTCTTTTTTATTTTTTTTACTTTTTAAACATTTTTTTTTTTTTTTTTACTTGTACATTCAGTCCCCCTAGGGTACTTGACCACTAAGAGGCACAAATGTGTATGAGAAGCAATTTATGAAATATAATACACTGCTCAAAAAAATAAAGGCAACACTTAAACTACACAATGTAATTCCAAGTTAATCACACTTCTGTGCAGTCAACCTGTCCAGTTATGAACCAACACTGACTGTGAATCATTTTTTTCTGCTGTTGTGCAAATAGAACAGACAACAGGTAGACAACTCCTATAAAAGAGACCATATGAAGGTGCAGTGAGCCCTGGGTTCCTTCTCATGCATGACAATGTTAGGCCTGAAGTATGTCAGCAGTTCCTACATGATGTAGAAATTGATGCTATGGACTGGCCTGCCCATTCACCAGACCTGAAGCCAATCGAGCACATCTGGGACATCATGTCTCATTCCATCCACCAACACCACGCTGCACCACAGACTGTCCAGGAGTTGACTGATGCTTTAATCCAAGTCTGGGAGGAGATCATTCAGGAGAACATCCTCCGCCTCATCAGGAGCATGCCCAGGCATTGTATGGAGGTCATACAGACACATGGAGGCCACACACCTATGAGCCTCATTTCCTTGTCTTCAGGTATTTTCACAGGACCAGCCTGAAATTGCATTTTCCACATTGATTATGAGTTTCATTCCAAACCCAGACCTCCATAGGATATTAATTTTGATTTTCATTGGTCATTTTTATGTTTCGTTGTTCTCAATGCATTCCAATATGTAATGATGTGGTATTTTAGTGTTCCCTTTATTTTTTAGCAGCGTATATATATTTATAAGCGTGCTGACAAAGAGTCATATGTGTGTCATGGACAGCTTGAAGTACAAATAAATCTTACAGTACTGGAAAATACTGAGCCTAGAAAAACTACAACTCTCACTTTGGACACATCATCCACAGGAAAAAATTGTTTGCTTGGCAAGATAGAAGTTCAGCACAAAGAAGGAAGACCATGAGTTGGAGTAACACAATAGGAAAAGATATGAAAGCAAACTCACTGTAGTTAGTCGCCTTACTGAAAATTGACCACAGTGCAGAACAACTATTCACAGATTTGCTGGGATTTGAAATTGACTCACTTGATCATCATCAATACAGCCAGGTGCACAAGATCTATATCTCATTGTAGCCTGTGCTATTACATTAACAGTAATTGTGGTTGGATGAGAACAGGCGCTTTAAAATTTGCTTTGGGGCTCAGTCTATTCTAGCTTCATGTGTCCACCCTTGGTCCCTGCTTGATTTTCCCTTTCACAATTTATCACAATACAGTTCATACATTATTCTTTATTACTTTAATCCCATGCGTTCTTACTTAGGATGTGAGCACTATGAGGAAATTAAACTAGCTCCAATATGGAAAGTTACATAAAAGTTCTCTAATGCATCTGGGAGCCAAGACTATTAGCAGCAACAGACCTCTGCTGTTCCAAGTATCTGAAATGACTTCATATTTTCTACATGAAATATTCTTTGAACTGATCTGTGGAGACAGATTAGGGTGATGTTTAGTGAAAGGTAATTAAGCACAACAGTGACCGTTTATTTAGAAGCAGATTAGCACAGCAGTCTGCATTAAGTATTTTCCCACTTCTACATCAGATTTTTTTTCAGCTTCGTACCTAAAGGAAATTTCAGATATTTAAGGCGATTAGTTTTTGTTCTCAGTTCATATAATCACATTAAATGAAGAAAAAAATGAATAAATAATTTCATAGCAACTAAAGTCTAAGCTTTAAATTATTTATCTACTTTGGCTTTAACATGGGAAATAAAAATGGTGCTTGATATTTTTTTTTTTTCATTCTTGGTTATATAGATGTATCTATAATGAACTTGACAGGTAGCGCACCATGATATTGTGGCACAGAAAAGTATTTCAACTTTTTTAATTGTTTTGTTTTGTTTGTAAGAACAGATAACATAGGAAGTCATGATATCACTGTCAAATTCAACATCTGTATCATGTCACTCTTTAAATCTCAGTTCTTACATATTCTGACCCTTTCCTTACTAGCAATCTTTAGTTTTTGAACATTTTGGGGCAGATTTATCAGTATCTAAATTAAAAAACTTCCAGATACAAATGAGGAAAATTCAAAAATCAATATATGCCAAAAAATGAAAAAAATCCCTCTTAAAATCTAACTTTTAATCAAATCCTTGACCACCATAGTCAAAATCCACACAAAGGACAAACATTAGACTTAAGGACCCACACTCATTAGAGGAGGGGGCGGTATACATATACCCCATCTCTCTCCCTCTCCAATTCCTTTATTTCTATGTCTTAGCAGGGAACCTGCCCCAAAAAGGGCGACCCCCACAGAATTCTTCTCTACCAATCCCTGTATTATTCTTCTATCAGCTAACAACACCTATAAGGAATATACAGTTTGCTGGGATAATTATAGAGAGAAAAATGCCAATCAATGTTTAGTGATATATGGAGTGTTGAGAAACACAAACCCGATGTTCACTAATATCTCACACCATACACCAATTCCCCAGACGCAGCGTTTCGTCCCATTCTCAGGGACTTATCAATGGGGTCATCAAATAACAAACTGATATAACATAACAGTTATTATCACAAAAGTGGCAATGATAGAAAATACCTAATCACTTAAATACCAGCTTATTCAGCTGGTTTACCTTTCCTTTGGCTGGTTTGCCTAAAAGGAGAATACAAAGCTGGGGAGTTAGTGTACTCCACCTGATGGGAACTTTTGTAGTTCTGGTAAGCTGGTGCCCCATTCTGATCCTTTCCGTAATAGCAATCTTTAGCTTTTGAACATTTTGGGGCACATTTATCAGTACTTTCAGAGGCCGGTGTCTGTAACATTTTATTATGTTTCTGCAGCACTCAATATGGATGTCTCAGCTGCTCCCCTTTTATTTTAATGTTGCAATTAAAACAGTTACAAAAAAGGAAGAAAAAGACAATAACTTCCCAGCTCTGCTTTAGCTATAACGTGACTTAATTGAGCTCCACTTTTCAAAAAAATGTTGTTGCTAGTAGCAACAAGCTGTTCAATGCTTAGGCAGTGGACTCAATTTTCTCTAGGTGAAGAAAAAACTATAACTCTCACACGTAAGACAAGCCCTACTTCTGCAAATACAGATGAGTTGGACTGCTATGAATACATATTTCATGAACAATATAAGAAGTATTGTTCGAAGCCTAAATAGTGAATGAGGGTAAGATAGGAATCTTGCATATGGATGTAACTCTACATCTATTTTCCCACTGCATTCACGGAAATAGACATATACTTATCTACAGTGTATGGCATAGCACATGAGCTAGGCCTGCACCATCAGCAGAAGTGGCAGCTGTCATATACATCAGACATCCTGCTGCCAGGATCAGAAGTAATGCCATTCCCAGCAGTTTACTCCTCAGATGTTGTAATCAGTAGCAACCATGGCATCTAGGCAGTTAAACAAGAAGGATTAGGCTCCTTCAATCAACTCGTTAACCTTCCCACATCGTTTTTGTGGGGCACCATGGCAGCCATATGCATATCAAAGGCCTCCAGATCTGCCATAAGTATGGCTTGATGTGCAGATTGCCTGTTAGTTTATGACTGACAGCCAATAGTGCATTGGTATACTGAATATACAAAGGCATTTCTAGAAAAAAAATTAAATTTATGACGTTTGTTGGAAGAAAAAAAGTGTTTAGAGTAGAAAACATTAGTAATTTTTTTTTTTTTCTTACATACACATCTATGGTAGAACCACAGTCGTTACAATTTGAACAATGTTTTAATCCGACAATGAATCATATAAAAAATGCAACAGACAAGGCTCTTGTACACAAATGGAAAACATAAAGAATCCACTACCTATGTTTGATTTTGCTGTAATCTCATTGACTCATAAAATAAAGGTAAAGTTTATGATGCAGGGGGAATTGCACAATATTTAAAATGCAAAACGAAAAGAGATTGGTAGCTGAAAGTGCGCACGGTTAGAAAGAACAAAAACAATTTCCTTTTTCACTTTGAGTGTACCACTTTTGTGCAGGTTTAGACATTGTGACTGTATTTGAGTATTTGAGGGCACACCAAAAATTTACACTGTTATACCAGCTGTACACTGACTACTTTACATTGTATCAAAGTGTCATATCTTCAGTGTTGTCCCAAGAAAAGATATAATACAATATTTACAAAAATGTGAGGGGTATACTTACTTTTGTGTGATATTGTATATATACACACCTTCTCCCATTTTAATATTTGTAAATCATGTAGATTGCTTTGTAAAAAAATTTTTTGCCTGATAGCATTTTTCTTTTCTTTTTATTTTGGTATTACTGATGTACTGCTGCATCCTCTAATATAGATTTGATGGAGATCAAGGGGTTTTAAAGTTATGCTTTATCTTTCATGAATGTGTCAGTCAATCACTGGCCACATTCTTGACTCATGATTTAAAACACGCTACTACAACAACTAGCTTGTGCCTGTAATGACAGCAAAGATGGACCGGCCCACATTCTACACTAAGGGCGGCATGTATGAACGGGGCTGCGCCATAATTCCAATCTCTAAAATCTGTAGTAGACCAGTTCTATAGATATATGAACAGGCGTACTCCAAACTTTGGTGCGATAAGTGCCTCGGTACCAGTAGGAATTTAATCCCTCAATTTCCTTACTCACTATTCTCCGGAAGGTGACCAGTTCAAAATCAGAACAAAGATGGCGATCCAAGAGCAAAAAGACCCCTTGAGACTGTCCAAGATAGAGGCTGGATGAGTATGAGACTTACAACATATAAAGACTCGTGGACAGTCTTTTAGCTTTTGGATCGCCATTATAAGGCACCAACATATGGCACTCTGACACAGGGCTGTCATTTAAAACTAGCCTAAGCCAGCTTTATTCAGGCACAGGAAAATGATGTACAGAAACAAACATAACACGACAAAACCACATAGTAGTGCATGTGTCACATGTGTAACATGTCAGTGGGCTGCTCTGCAGGTCTTCCACGGTGTGTGACTTATTTTCAGCATCTATCTATATATTTATCTTTGCATAGCTTTATTACTACTTTAGGCTTATGTACCCAGACACATTTGTACCCAGACTTATTGTACAGGGGCTATAATCTATCGTCCACCCTTGATCTGAACAATATTGGCACCAAATTATATAAAAACAATTCTTATCTTTGATAAAAAAAAAAGTTTTAATCCTAATAAATCCATTGAACACACTTAAATCAGCATGCAGCGAAACGTATACTGTACCGTCTGCCTACAATCCAAATGGGCTGGAAACATTACCATGTTTTGAGCCCTAAATATAGATTTTGCTTGGTAATAAAATATACATGTGTAAAGGATCTTCATAATTAGAGGAACCTGAATTAATTCACTAGAGAATTATAATATATGAACTTCAAATATGCCATTACTAGCCAAAAATGCTTTAAAGGAAAATTCTCAAGAAGACTGTAAGGAGAGTGAAAATTAGGTATAGAAAGAATGATCCAAAAATTTAGGGGCAGAG